>JAUZNC010012228.1:0-62495 GCA_034780395.1 Vannuccia rotundouncinata | reverse complement strand
ATGATTGAATGGTGTAGGTGAAGGTTTATGATTGAATGGTGTAGGCGAAAGGTTTATGATTGAATGGTGTAGGTGAAGGTTTATGATTGAATGGTGTAGGTGAAAGGTTTATGATTGAATGGTGTAGGTGAAAGGTTTGGATTGAATGGTGTAGGATGAAAGGTAAACGAAACAGTTCAGGAATATAATGGTATAGGAATGAAATAGTGGAAGGATTAAATGCTATCTATAGATAAAATATAATTTTAAATTGAACCTAAAATAGTTTCTAAACGGATGCATTGATCATTATCTGACAGAGTAATGATTAAAATGACGCTACAATAACTCTTTATGAAGACGGAAATGATGTATTTTAGATTGATGAATGGTGTTGTGACGAATTTATTTGTTAGGTTTTTAAAAAAAGTTTATAATGCAATGCATTTGTAAGAGATTTAATTGAGATAACTTGTCGAATTGACTGATAATATGAGATGGTTAAGTGGTGAATTATCTTGAAGATTGAAATTTATTTAAAAAGTGTGTCATTGAAGTCAAATTGCGATATACTTACCAAAATAGTTTTTGCACTGATTCAAAGTAGATTACGTAAATAGTTTACGATCACATCTGTTAACGATTTGAACTATCATTTACTTTCGCTAAAAATTAATGACGATGAAAATAGTACATAGCTATCGAAATAATATTTCAACTTCGCCCACAGTTAAATATATAAAATATTTTGCTGCAGATTTTTACCACTTTAAAAACTGTTTAAATTAGAGAATCAAAACTTTTTCAAATATAGATTTCACTTTTGAAATAAATATACAATTAACAAAACCAAGTTGCTTAAATCAAGAAAACAAGAGAAAACTTTATCTAAATAAAATAGATTTTATTTTAACAATAAACCAGCGTTCCACAATCACAGACAATTAACAGAGTTATAAACCCATTGGAAGTTTATTTAGCAAATACAATGCCAAATCAACACAAAATAAACAAAGAACAAGCTAAACTCATTAGTAAATATAATAATAATGCGAATAGACTAACCTCATATAATATAACTAAAGACTGTAACAAAATAACGATAGTGTAAAAAAACATATTGTAAATCCAATATTCCAAAACCGGGAAAAGCCAAATAGTAAATAAGGTACACATATGATGGAATATATAATAGTGTAGGATAGAATAATGACCACAGTAATGAAATATAATTACAAACAAATAAAATAATGTATTTGAATCGGTGGAAGGACACAGGACAGTTGGCAATAATAATGCTCAAAAATCAACAAGAAAATACAAAAATCAACCTTCAACGTACCTCCTTTTTGACTTTGACACAATCAAAATAATTTAAACTTTTAAAAAAGCAATTACATATATTATGTTTTGCTAAGATCAATGCTCTATTAAAAACATTAGAATAAAGAAGATTGGTGCAATATTGAGGTAATTAAATTATTCAGAAAAGTAGTTTTATAAGTGTTTTATTCGTTGCACAGTGAATTTGAAACTAATAAAAAACAATTTAAATGTTTAAAATAATTATAATAACAAAAACATTATTACTCTTAAAACTCTATTTGATTGGTTAAATCTTAACATATTTCCAATAAACGATTTTATTGATAATCTATTCCAACAGGAAAAGTTAAAGGCAACAAAATCTCTCAACTCAATCATTGAGCACATTTATATAGCCGACATAGAACAGTGATTTCCTGTATTTGTTTGGCCAGAATTTTTGAACACGGATTACAAATACTGCCTATATTGGAGCAAGAGGGAGGGGAATTTTGGTGGGATAAATAAAGTGCAAAATGTGGCACTAATTGATTGTCTATATTGATTATTATATAGTTTGTTGGTGTAGTATCATAGCAGAGATACTACTAACTAATGCAATCAAGATGTTATGAGAACTTGTGTGAGTTACGGACATAAGGATTGCGGGATTTGTCCTGAAATCTGGAACAACAAATAAAAGTACACATCTAACAGTTATTCAGAATTAATATCCAATTAATCTTTGCGGTTAAGTTATATACATAAGACTGTATTCGCTGTTCTACCATTGAATATGACAATGAATAGGTAATACATACAACATTTAATTGCTTTTACATATGTAATTAATTATACTCCATATTTATATTTTAAACGTAAATTAATGATCAAATAGTTATTTATATAATAGTAAATAAATAGTAAATAGTGCAATAATATCCATTTATGAAATCCCAAAATGAAAAAATTAGACAAATCGACGCAATCTGTTAACTATAATATGTTATTTTAATAAAATGATTAAAGAAATTAAAAATATTATTAAAGGCTTAGAAATAAAAATACCAACTAAAACAGAAGACAATATCAATATTTTCTAGGGAAACAAAATAATCAGATATTCGCAAGCATGCAAGATAAAAGTAGAAATATAGATCTTGTAGCTATAGCACATTTCAACTAATAATAATGTGGGTACAGATATTTAAATAAGCAATATGACGAATGAGTTATTAATTTAAGCGAAAAGTCTAATAATCCATGCTCTAATACAAGCTCAGTATAGAAATATTATTTTCAAAGAAAAGTTATAGGAGAAAGATTATAAACACAATTATTGTACGCTAAATGGCGTTAAAATTATTTGTTATTTTAAAATTACGTATTAAAACTTCAAATTAAAACGATGTTAAAATATTAATATGTGAGAAATCATGAATAATTCGTTAAGAATTTTCTTTATCAAAAAACACATTTAATGTATTTAATAAACATGTTAGTTCAAAATTTTGCTGGTTATAAAGATTGAGGAATTCGGTATATAAGCCCTTACCCTATGCTCTTGGGTACTGAAAATTATTATAACTCATGCTTATAACAAAATTTGATACAAATACAACACAATATAAATATAATATCGACACTGTGTTGGCGACGATTTGCGTTCACACGACAAGGACGGTATTCGTCGGGTGACGCAATTAGTCGCCAACAACTGCACACCTAATTCAAATAATTTAGGGAATGTGAATTTTTGAACAGAAATTTAAACGAGATTAACTGAACTGAACTCGATAAAATATGTATTAAATAATCCAGTCAGAAATGAAAACAGAAAACCGTAATGAAAATGGTATTCTACGGGTGAAAAGTCCAACATCCTCTTAACCCTTACACAAAACGGTAGTTAAAGATGTATTGATTAACCATAAATACAAAAATATACAAAAATAAAATGATACATTGAAGCATTTGATAAACAATTCTAATATTTATGAAGAGTTACACAAATTATATAAAACGTCGACATGATGAGTTAACTTATTGATTTTATGGACCAAAATTTGACTCCTTTATCCATTATTGACTGTGATACAGTAAAAAAGCAATTTGCATTCCAAGTTCCGATAAATTTCGAAAAGGACTACAAATCAATCAGTGGAATGTCTTCAAAGGTAAACTGTCTTTATTTCGACTATTTTGTCATCAATATTAATGATATCAATATTAACTTTAGGATATACATATAATAAAGTTATGCTTTTATTATATGTGTATCCCAAAGATATTCTGCTAGCTTGTGTATATTTTTTTCGTCAATGTTATCCATACATCAATACATGTCGTTAACTGCTATGTTATCAAGTGTTACTGATTAATCTCCTTTGAAAGTATTATTTTCGAAACAATAATTAATATTCTCAAGAATCTCATTGATCTCGTTAATTTTGATTAGATGACCTGATATATATTAAATAGAAATATTTAAAAATAAAATTAAGAATCAATTGAAAGAATATTGCAATGTATTCACAATGGAATTTTATACCATTTTACACAACCATTTTAACATAGACAGTATTAGAAATATGCTGTTTAATTAATAAAGTTTTCCTAATATACATAATACAGAAAATCAAAACTTTAAAATAAAATTTAATACATTCAATTTCAACAAATAATAATACAATTCGTGATATAAAGCAATTATTTAAGATTAAATGTTTCTTTACATCAAAAACATAATTAAACTTAATTATATGAATTTAATGACATGATTATATTACATGACATCAAATATCCTTCTCACAAATTGTGTATATCCGGAAATTTTGCCCGGAACTATTACAATATATAAGTAAGTTGTTTAGTTAATTATAGGAAACGTATTAAAATATCCCTGAAGCATCATGCAATTTAAAAATAAATTCTGTAAAATACCAAAACTTGTAGCAAAATAAAATATAAATAAGAATGCGCACAGTCTTTCAAGATAGTTATAATTCATACAGCTCTCCAGTATTTAGGCGAGAGGGCTACACTTTGTGAAAATCTGTATTTTCAAAAAACACTATTGATGAAAAATAGTATTTATTATAATTTAGTAGATTAATAATGACAGATATTAATCAATTAGTAGGAATTTCAATGAATTTTTCAATCTAAACCAAATTAATTTGTTAAACTACATTGTTATAAAATAATTTGAGAATATAATTGTTGAATAAAAAAAAGTAAATGACAAAACCAAATTATAGGTTTTATGATAATTGTACAACTTACAAATATAGAAAGTCATAGCGACAAATTATTTTTTTAAAAAATAGTTCCTTTTCACTTTACTTATAGTTTTCGAAAGCAAAAAATTGTGTAAAAATTTTACCGAACAACTTTGATCTAATTTAAATAAAATTATGGTCAAACAAAAAAAACAATCTTTAAAGAAATATTCTCTTTTTTTCTTAGCATCATTATTCATAATTCAGAAGAGGAATTATTTAAATAATTAGTAGAAAAAAAATTACTTGAAAATTGGCCTTCGACCATTCCCAGGTCTAAAGGAGTTGGATCGTTTCCACGAGGCCGAATAGCCAACGTTGGAGTAAGCATTGGTCACCGGTCTTCTATAACCTGTCATCCGTGACGCGTTTAAAGTAGAGCTGGGAGGATGGTAACGCCGATGACTGTCATGTCGCGCTCTGGAGCCATCAAATGTCGCTTCCGTGTCATAACGACGGAACTTGCTGGCTGCTTGCGGTGGCGGGGTGGCAGACAAGTGGCTATGATGTCGTTTACTGGAGGGAATGTAGATAGAGTTGCCTGCGTTGGTTGGAGGATGAGGTCGAGGCGGGGAGGGGATGTCCTGAAAAGTGTGCTCGTCTCCCCATCGTCCAGTGGAGGGACTCACAGAGCCCCGGATATCAGCGGGTTGTCGACGACGCTTGGCGTTGTAGTTGGTGGTCGAGGTGGCGTTGGGGGAGTGAGATTTACTGCAGGGTTCCGCCTTTCTGCCACCAGCTGTGGTCGTGTTTGTGGAGAGGTCCTTTGCGCTGGTGTGCTGTGCAGGTGATGGGAAGTCGTGGTCTGGAGACTTCAGGGGCGTATCTTCCACAACTTTGTCTGGAGATTTTAGACAAATGGAACAAGGTTATCGTGTATTGATTCTACAAGGAATCTTGTATTGAAAGGTCAAGATTTCCGTTTCAAAGAAAAATAGAGGAACAATGAATGTAAATAGGGAACAGACTATTTAAAAATTTGACATTTCAACAAACCCAAGATTAATTTGTCTGAAAAAAGTTGCCTCTTAATGTATTATCCGATCATTACCCTAAAATAAAATCACTGTAGTCTACCTCTGAACCAATTCTCAATAACACAACTACCTAATTATTAACAGAAAAGGTTCTACTAGTTACGTAAGAGAAAAAAGTCGAAAAATTAAGGTTGACAATTTGAAATATACAGAAATCAGACTCTTAATACCGCCTTACCGATTTACCAGCTCATGAAAATCTCGTAACAATATTCCAGACTAAATATAAGCATCACATATTTACAAAAAAAGAGGATAAGAAATACGATATATAGTTCAAACGACATTCCTGAAAACATGGAAATTTATTCCATTTTATCGACAGCATCCCGCGATATTAAGATCTTTATTCAACGTGTTAAATCCTTTTAATAAGCAAGTTAAACAGGACTAGATGAATGAATAATTTGAATCAAGGGTAGACCTATTTTTGTATAATTTAAACTGTCGAAAACATATAAAATCAATTTAAAAATTTGGAGTGTGTACAATTGGAATCCGAAAATTTATACTTATTAAATCAGTTTATAACATATTACATCACATGAAATGGAACAATGCAAGAAATCATTCAGTTAAAAATCAAACCAAGTTTGATATTTCATTGTAATCCATTAAACATAAAAAAGGTTTTATACTTTGTTTAGCATAAAAATAATGAAAACTAAAACATTGTGTAATTTACAGAACAGGTAATAATCTCTACATTTCTATTTTTGCTTAAATTAAATACTAAAAATAATAAAATAAACAAGTTGTTACGAACTTGTCCTCCCATAACAAAAACAATAAGGTGGCATACCCTCCACTTCAAAGTTGATAACATCGCCCAGAAGACGACGAACTTCCTTATTTCCTTGCTTCCAAAGATATTCAACGTACCTGAAACAAAAATATTATAAAAAAGCTTCACATACATAACTGCATCATAATTTTAAAAGAAACCAAACATATATTAATTTATTCTTTCATTATAATTACATTATTGTCAACACATTCACGAGATCAGCAATATTTGCACGATTCCTTTGCCCAATTATTGCCTCCAAATATAAAATGATGTTTCTATGAAAATTATTATTAAAGAAGTTGAATCTACAATACTTTTGTCCGAGTTCATTAAAATATAAATGGCATATTAAAATTGGATAGAGAAACATCTCTTCGAACGAGTTTAATTACATATTTGTATAAATGCATATTATCAATTTTCACAAGCAAAAAAGTAAAAACTCTCAAAATAAACTTACAGAAAATAGAAACATACATTAGAATTTAAAAAAACATAACATATTCTGTTGAGTGATTTCGTAAAACAACGTTTCCAGAGGAGAAACACAAGTGACAAGAGAGTAATATAGTTTCTATGATAGAATATATAGAGAAAATTAAAGGTATAACATGAGTAAAGCACCTAATGTACAAATAAGGATCAAAGGGATGATCATGAACTGAAGACTTGCTCGTCCTTTCATCCTCTTCCTCACCGCTGGAGCTTCGCGCGGAGCCTGACCTTTCCTCTTCCTCGTGTTCTTGTGGGGACGCCGAAGGGGCGTTGATGGGCTGTAGAGAAGAGGTGCCACCTCCTACCCCGCTAACAGTCACCTCCGATGAGAGATAGGATTCTTCACGCCCGGAGTAACAGGGCTGATGACCTGCAGGTTACGAATTTAAGTGAATCAAAATAAGCAATGCCCAACCTTACAGATAAACTTAATTCTATTTCTTCTAATTTACTGCTAAGCTGTTTTGTGCATAATATAGAGCTGGAGGTTTGTCAACGCAAATTTGATACTCCATCATTAATCCATTGCAATAATTCTTAACAGTGATAGCTGATTATCACTTATTCATAAACATAATTTAGAAACTTTTAACCTATATGAAAAATAGACTATTATCCGGTGAATATTGGCTCATTATCGAGAACAATACACAGAGTACAAATAAAATGCAAAGTATGGTGGAATATTGGATGTGCAGTTAATAGACCTCTTTTATGCCGATTAGATAAAATATCTATACCTGGATGGTTAAGCGCGCCCTTTTCTGTTACCAAGATATTACGAAGGTTGAATGAAGGGGGAAGTTATATTTCTAAAGCAGGATGAATATTGAACTCTTGAGTTGTGTCACTTAACTTAAAGCTGTTTGCAGTATAACTGTAACTTATTTTAATGTGACGGCACGGGTATTATAAAACGGCAAGCTCTACTTTGGTATGTAACCAATTGTAAAAAGCATTCGACACTCTTTTGATCTGAAAATAAGTTATATCCACACTACATTTAATATGCTTATTGCATAGCAAACGGTTATTTTCTTAGAGAGAAAATTATTGATTATATTTTTAGATTTACAGATTAAATGATCGCATTCTATATTACAGATGATTTAGAGATGAAATATAAATTATTAATGCCATCAACGTGACAGCTAATAATCAAAGAAATACGATTGAGTTTTGAGAGAGCGAGAGAAGTTTACTCAATTATTTTACTTTTATAAATTTTTATCATACTCAATCAGTATTAATTAACGCAAGTTTGAATAATATTCATATAATTTCTCAAATAAGATTGAAAAAATAAAAATTTATTTAAAATAAGAATCAAGCTATTAATTATAATAAGACCATTCAAAAAAAGTATCGACATTAATAGATGAAATTCACAAATGAAACAATTTTTGGATAGTAGGCGTAAACACAATTTTCAAGATAAATATTAAAAACTATTAACTCGTTTTAGAGATAATTTTTTTATAATAAAACGAATAAATTTTTTATTTCAAATATGAAAATTTCATTCATACAAAATTTTGTAAATTTTTATAACTTAAATTACATTTAAAATCTAAGAACAAAATAATATTTCGGCCAGATCTTATCCGTGAAGAATTTCCTCCCGCACAAGTGTAAATTACAATTTTCTCATTAATTGAGACCTACTACAAAGATTTAAATTACAACATTGACTGTTATAGGCTCAATTAATAAAGTCATCTGTTATTTTAAAATAACACACACAGCAGTGTATCAAAATAAAACGAATAAAAACTTTTTCTCCACCCTATTTATGAGTGACATGCTTTCACTATGTTTTTATTTTTCTTCAATGGAATACGCCTTTTTTTATTAATACTAGCTTACTGTGACCAAAAATACACTAAAAATATGTTTTTAAACTAAGGTCAGGATATACAAAATATACAAGTTCAGTATTACAATAACTCACAAGTAAGGTTACTAATATATTTATATATCTTTCATAGTTGAAGAAATTTTAAATGTGGAAGACACAAAATATCCGCTTCATTGAGGGAAACCAGAATAATAGACCCTTATTTTCTTTGTGGCCCTATAACAAGATTCCTCGCTCAAAGACTTTCTTTTGCCAAGACAACCGGTTTTACTATTATTTTAAGATTTTAATTCAAGAAATAAGGTAAACCACATTAAAAATATTTTTAAAATGACATAATTTAAAAGTAATTCTAATAAATAAAAACTAAACAATGAGATTTTTGCATTATTAATAAGCTGTTTGCTGAACTCCTATAAAAAGTTGGCAGATGAATAAATTACAATTTAAACTATTAATCAACGTGTATAAATATAAAAACATTTATCAAACGGTTGAAAATGGATCAATCATTTAAAATGTATTCAAATATAAAAATGTAAAACGTAATTCAAGATTTAGAATTTAGTCTTCATAAAAGTATATAAATTATAATTTTGTGTCTAACAAAATCTAAGAAGTTTTGATTCAAAAGATTTACGAAATTAACACGGCGTATCTTTTGTGTATTCTAGCGTGTATTCGTCAGGTAATATATAAACAGTAATCAAATTAATTTATACCCGACAGTCGGGTAAACATCTCGCTCAATGCATAAATCAATCAAATTCTGTCATCTGCTGCTTCGGCCTTTTGTCTAAATAATCTGACTAGACGGATTTCAATAAATTATAAACAATCTCCATAGACAAAACCGACTACATCGAATAGTAGAAATAACAAAATATGATTTATTTGTGTAAAAACGTTTAGCATGTTAGCACACACATATATATTATGACATCGAATCTTACACAAAAATGTGTTGTTTTATTAGAAAAGGGTCACTTTTATTCGAAAAGTTCAGACAGATGCTAGTCGAGTCGACGAATGAAAAGTTAGTCACATGACATATTATAGAAACTCTCCATTTTGTGAAATAATTTTTCAGAATTTAGAAAGCAACACAATACAGCAGTTATTTAGCTGAATATCTGTATAGCCATTATTCGTCAACAAAAAGCACGAAGGTAATGCTACCTACTTATAGTACTAACAAAAAGTTAAGAGCTCTATGGGGAATGGAATTTTTAGATTTATCTGCATGTTAAAATCGACACATATTAGACAATCAACAGGACCATTTCAATATTCCTGTTAAAAAAAAGTTTTTCCAGATGTACAGCAAAGTTATATAATGCAAAAGAACAGCAAGTCGAAAAAAATTGAAGAATATAAAAGTAAACTAATTTAGACTCTAAACAACAATAAATGTGTTAAAACTTTCTTAATAAATATATAATCATAAAACTAATATTAACACTGTGAAAATATGATCAGTTAACAATCATTACAAAGTTTAATATTGTTTAAAAATAATTTGAAATACATATTACCGACAAAGGTTGTCTAACAACTCACCAGACGAAGACACCTCAGGAGATCGTGTTCTGGATCTTGGTCCTGCTTCTGCCGCCACCAAAGAAGAACCACCAGCACCACCTGTGGATGGACGGATCTTACCACTCCCACTAGTATGACTCCGAGTGCTGGTTGAGGGTCGATGATGATGGTGGCCACCATTTACACGCAGACCTTGGCTTGATTTGCCGCTTCCAGAGCGACGATGACCAGAAGGAGGCGAAAGAACATGCTTGTATCTGATGTGGTGGAGATATAATAGGTCGAAATAAACGATAAGACAGTTTGGTGGAGAGAGGGGGAAGGAGTGTGGTTCGAAGTGTGTATTGGAGGAGTGGTGCAGGACATGGAGGACATGAAAAGTTGGATAGATGAGAACGTCAGGAATAAATTTAAATAACTTTATTTGTTGCATCACGATCGGAACTGTGCAATAATTTGTTTAAATTTATTCTTACTAATATTATTAAAAGAATTAGTAATCTTTAATTAATAAAAAAAAAAATTGAAATTATTCTTTTCAAGATATCGTCAAAAATAAAATGTTATAAAAAAAGGAAATAATAAATATATACGAAAGTAGAATTTGATAACAGGACTAACAAGAGTAATAAGACAACCTAAAAACGTATTATTTCATATTATCAGATATTGATGCGTATATAGATACAAAAAAAAGTATTAGAAAGAGGGCAAATATGAAGTAGATCTTAATAACTAGATAGCCAATGCAAATGATAGGAAAATACTTTAAAGACTAAATATATTCGATAGGCACAAAAACAAAATAAAAAGATGTAAAATTTCTAACATATACTGATAGCAAACGTTTTGTTAAGAACGAATAATTAACCATCATCAAAATCAAGGAGTGAAAACAAAACTTTAATAAAAATCCTTTTCCCATCATATTTTATAAAAAGTTAGCAAAAGACTAATTTAACTATATGCAAGATACCTGTGTAAATTACTTATTACAGAAAACGCAATATTAACAACCATGTCAAAAACAAAATATAATATCTTCAATATCAAAAAATAAAACGATCTTCAAATATCGGAGAAGTTGTGTACAAAGAACTTCCTTCTTACATTTCATTTCCGCTTTTCGGTGTCTTCTTTATTAAGACTTTTAATGGAAGAAAATATGAGCAATAATAAAAATCAATTAAATAAGTGTCTTCAAGTCCAAAAATTCGTACGAAATGATTGTCATTCCTGATCACTAACACATTTTAACTGCAATATTATTCATTTCTGCAAAAAGTCTAGGTAAAACTAGAAATTTATTTGGATAATAAAACATATTACAAAATCGTATATAATTTATTATTAATACATTTTGTAAAATAACTTATACTAAAAATGATAAACAGAAAAAACGTTAAAAAATCTCATAATCAAACCAAAATTATTCACTTTTACAAGACGATTTTAAAAATCAAATATCAAGTGTTTTAAAATAGAAATAATATAACTATCTCCCACTATCTCTTTAAATTTAAAACACGTAATACCTGTTCCTACTGGACTCTCCCAATCCGGATCTTGAACTAACGCCCGGTGACAGAGAGTGTGACGACTCCCTGGAAGCTTCTCTCTCCGCACGAGATCCTCGATAGTGTAACCGTCGTCCATGACTACTGCTGAACCTGGGCACACACGGAAACATGTTTATACCTTCATAAGGAAAACATCAGTGAAGATTATCTAGGAGACAGTATGAGCCCTATGTTTTCACATCATTTTCACTTCGAATTAGTTGTAAATATTTTATAAAACACTAGATTTATAATAGAACAAATTTAATAAAACAGAGAGAAGGATAAAATAAATAGTTCGACTTTTTCTCCAAGCATTTAAGTAAATGACATATTTTTAAAAAACAAATTTACTAATTACAAAAGTATCAGAGCCGGAACTAAGCTCATGGCTATTATGGACAAAATTATATTAGTAGAACTTAAGCATATTAATTAAATTCGTGGGCGAGCTTATAGTGGAGCAGAAACAAAAACACATTTTTGAAAAAATTGTGAAATTAGCGTCCTCACTAAATAACGAAAGTGATACTTCGCTGTTCCTATTCTTTTAACAGTTATAATATTAAATAATAATAATGATAGATGAATGTTTCTCACCCGGCTTCCTTATCTGAATCCTTCTTACTCCGTGATTCTCCTCCATGACCAAACCGATCCGTAGCGGTTCGGGTCGCGCTAGAGGTGGTAGCACCATGACCCCCAATTGGTCCACTACCACCGTCCATAACTGTACCACCGCTTGAATAGGATACGGAGGCTTGGGGAAGCATTCCCGGGTGGTGAGACCAGGGTGGTGGTGGGTAGCCAGGGTAACCACTTGAAGACATCATTCCAGTCTGTCCGTTGTTAGGGTAGCCGATAGGAGTAGGAAGGCCTGTGTTTAAAAGACAGTGTATTCATTTGTCATGAGTAAGCCTCTAGACGCACTTACATTATCTTCAGAACTGAAGTAACAACATAAAATAAACTGTTCAGATAAGATTGGTCTTTTGAGCCCAGCTCAAATCTATGGACAGTCAGTACAGTTTTAATCGGGGAACTTTTGTAGTGATAGGCATTGATCGATTAAAATTCAATAAGTGAAACACATTATGACGTAAATAGAACATTTATAGCGTCAAATTAAATAATTAGCATGTATTCAAGGTCAACAGTTGCCTGGAATATATTAATAACAAATTATATCACTCATAACAACTCAATTTTATGGTAATTTTTATGTATAATAATATTGAATTATACAAAGCATTATAAAAGCGTTTTCAGTATGTAAAAAATAATTCATATATATTTTCTAAATATTAGTAATAAATTATAAACAATATAATTGCAGAATTCCATCTATCTATCGAATTAAAGTGTTATAAAAGACGATTTATCTAAAAAAATCCAATCATTTAAAATGATATTAAAACATTGTGAAAGAAATTAATAAAATAATAGCATTAAAGCCTCCACAAAAAGATAAAAACATCAAAAATAACTGTAATCTGTAAAATTGTGGATATAATAATTATAACAGCAATTTGCAAATTAAAATAAAATGGTTTTGTAAATCACAAAAATTCTTATTTTTAGTGGAAATAGAAAGGATATGTTAAATGATGACGATAAATGATACATATTAAATTATTACTTATCGATTGGATGTATCATTCAATAGAGAAATTAAAAAGAAATAATCAATAATTTCATTTAATTTAGTTTATTAGTATATTTGATCAAATATGTAATTTATCAACCTACAAAATTTTGAATTTAAGTTTATTTTTAATGTAGACAACTTTGAAAAGTATTTGGTATAATTATATTCTAGATATAAGGCAGGCAGCCAGCTGGAAGGATAATAAATCCATTAAAAGGTTTTTATCAATAAAAAACTGAACGTTATCTCACAATTATTATTCATAAAGCTTTGTTTTTCACTTTCTTTCATAAAATACACAGAAAGGGTTCTTGGTCTAAGTAATATTTAATTACATAAAGTAGACACCTCGATGGCAAATGAAATCAGACTATTAAGTTACACGGATTCTACATAATATTATTACAGTACTGAAAATATCTCTAATTATATAACGGTTGCTACAGCCTTATTAAATGCATTGGGGTAATTAATAGTATCACCTGAATTTGAGCATGGATAAGAGGGCATCGGAGGAATGTTATACTGGGCCGTATTAGTCGCTTGTGGATAGATTGTGCCATAGGCATGATTGGGATAGTAGGCAGCATAAGGGGGATAGGGGTGTGAATGTGGTGGTGGTACTGAAGTATTAGACACATAAGATGACAACTGTTGTGTTTGTGGACCAGTGTAGGCGGAAGTAGAGGATGTTGGGAGGGTGTCATGAACAAGAGGGATAGGATAGCTAGTGTCCGGTTCTTCTTGAGTAGTTGTTGTAGCCTCTTGGAGGGGACTGGGACTATTGTTGTTGTCTTTTTCTTCCGATGGTTCCTGTTCGTCATGTGCTGAAGGCGTTCCTTGTTCTTCTATTTCAGGCTGTAAACACAAAGAAGAAATATTGCAAAATATAATTAATTTGCTATGAGAGAAAATAATGGTAATTAAATAAAATAACTCTTTTCTGAAATTAAACTTCTAAATAATCCAGACACTACTCAAAAGTAGTAATAACATCTAAAAGTTTAAATTATTTTGGATAATCAGTCATATTTATTTTTATATATAGTAAAATTACTTTATATTTTAAAAACCAGACTACTTACAACACTATCCTTGTCTGACGAGACTTGATCAAGTAATTCATATTTTTCTTCCGCACATGGCAAAGCGAAATCATCAGTTGGAAGAGCCATTAATTGTTCTGTATCTTCAGAACTGATCTCTTCCCTTGACTTTGCATCTCCACATGGCTGTTGTATACGACTGGTGTCGTCATCAGAACGAACTACATCACTTGTGGATAGAGTAAGAGTGACAGAAGCGGAATGTGGGAGTGATTTGGGGCTACCCGCTGGACTGGAAATATGAGTAGTGTTAGTGGGTACTGAAGTAGGATCTTCTTTTATGGGAGATTCTTCGGTATCTGTCGCTGTTAGAGTTGCATGAGAGAAGCAGACATCGGTCTGTTTTATTCGGATAGAGGAGGAGGAGGAAGAAAGAAAGAAAATATTCAATATGTCTTTTAGAAATGTAGAAATAATTCTATAAAAATATAATAATTCTATTATATTTGTATAATTTAGGCCTCCCACGCTTCTAAAAAATCATTGAAATTTTGAGTTAATATTTTAGGTTTTTAATTATACTGTACCAATTCTGACTTTTCACATCAAATTGGAAACAGAATTTTAAAAGGTGTCCCATTTATATAGATCAATTCATAGATTTTATAGGTATATTTTATTGCAAATGAGATAAAAAGATACAAAAAAATACCACCTTGGATTCATTTATTAAGTACATTAAAAAACTATTTTGTTGCAAATTTTGTTTAGGTTTTAATTTCTAAAATGTAATTTTTTTGGGTTTTTTTAGGCTCCGTAGCAGGCCTGACGTACTACATTATTTGATATTAGATGTGACTTAAAAATGGAGCCAAAATAAACATAATTAGGTAATAAATGTGACATAGTAATCAAAAACAATCAATTATAAAATTTGTATAAAGTTATAGAATTCTAACGTATTTAGAATCCAATAAAATTAAGTAACCATCTAACAGACACGAAACAATTCATTCTGTTTCGGTAAGGTTAAAAATTTTTACACAAATTATAAGGTGCAAATAATATTAGACAAACTATTATGGCGCAACATTTTTAGGATTCTAAAAAAATCAACATTGAGTAAAAATCAAACACAAGTTTAAATTAAAAACACAAGATATCAAACAAGATAGAATTCAGTGTGATCAAACACATCATATTATTTATTACTTACTATATTATAGTAACAAACCACAAAAACTATCCATCTTAACTTATTTTTGAAGTTTTGCATGTCACACAGACAGTTCTAACAACATTTCCATTAGACAAGAGTCATGCTAATTATTTTAAGCTGATATTGAAATTATGCAAATCTCAAGTAACAATTATGCAGAAGTTGAGTGTAATATTTAAAGAGCTACAAGTACAACCCCTGATTTCTTAACACTATAATTTTATGAATATTTGCGATTTAAGAGTGTAATAAAAATATTTTTCCACAACAACTCACTTCTTCCTCTACCGGTTTATCAACAGCTGGTGGTGGTGGTGACTTTTGGTCCAACGTTGAGGATACCTCGACCGGCGATACTCCCGGCAAAAAATCCCTGTTCCCCGCTCTCCAGGCCGACACCATGCCTCGGATGATCGTGTTATCGAAGATCGCCGCCCCGTTGTCCTGAATAGCGGTCTCACAGTTGGGACAAGACGACCGCTCTTGAACACGACGCTCTATGCACGCCCGGCAATAGGAGCGGCCACAACAGCCGACCAGCACTGCGTCACTGAAGATACTGTGACACACCGGGCAGGTGAGAGCTGTAGGCAGGCCCGAGGAGTCTACCTCCCTGGCTGCCGTGGTTACCCTCGCTTTTTCCCGACTAGTGTCGTTGCTTTGGGCGACTTCTTCGTCTTGTTGCTGCTCCTCGGTAGGGCACGGTGGGTTTTCTTCTTTGGAGAAAGGTCGCTTCTCCTTTTTACCGAGGGCGTAGGCCTCTCTGAAATTACAATATTTAAAATACAGGAAACAAAAACTTCACGACGCTGTATACTTAAACTCACCAAGATTGCAGAATAATTTAAATTGAATATGCGCATATATTAAATAATTCGTGTATGTGAAGCTGTTCTAACTAAGTTCTTACATACAACGAAATATTTTAACGAAGTCGAATTAAGATACAATGTAACTATAAAGTAGATAAAATTAATCCGCCATTGATTGTGATATAGTGATGAAACAACTGCCAGGTTACTTCTTGTACCGTTTTAAATTTACTATCGATTTTAGTTTATACAGTGTTTTTAATTTACAATTATTTAATTGTTGAGTAATAAAATAATGAATTTTTAAATATTTTACTAGCAATAATAATATTTTAAATAGGTAAACTCAATATGACCTATTACATTTTATACATCATTCTTTTAAAATGAAACACTAAAACTATTAAAAAAATAAAAGTCAAACTGATTGCAAATATTCAAATAGATAAAGAAATTATTTGTTTTTAACTTTTGACAAATTACTTGCATTCATGACAGTTAGATATTGATTGCTTTGCCAAACAAGAATCAACAGAAATTTATCTCTCATTAAACAATATTTTGAAAACACTAATAGATTTAATAACCTTGATTGTTATGATATTTGACAGTTGTCAATGGCCAGATTCAAGAAAGTGCAAACAATATACTGTATTATGTTTTACAAAACGAATGTAACAAATTTATTCACCAGTTTTATATTGAATAAATTAAAATGTACTCCTCATGTTATAGTATCATGATATCCAAATTCTGTTTATACCATGATAATATATACGGATACATTAACTAGCCTGACATAGCTAACATGCGCAATTATAACAGATACCAAAATATACAGATTAGTAACATAACAGACTGGTTATAGAGGAAGTTAATAATTAAAAAGTGATGTATTTTCCAATTGGAGTAAACTTTACAGCACTGTCAAAGTAATTTTGTGCCACTATACATGAAATGTAATTAATTATTGCTTCTATACATAATTGTTTTATAAGTATAAGAGTAGAAAGGTTATTAATCAATTAATTACAGACTATAATTTACCCATTTTCGAGAAACAACTGTTTGAAACACAGTACAAAAAGTTAAAAATTTTCCACGTACACTGTCATGTTCTGGTAATATCCAATAATCGATCAGCGTACCAAATCAATCACACCCAAAACCAACAAGCATGGTTGCATAATACCCCCAATAATTAAATCCTACAAATAGGGGTCAGTAAAATACTGCAAAATTTATTGTAAAATACTACAACAAAACATGCCCATAGATTTATTACGCTTAATAGCTGAACTAAAAGTCGAAGAAGCAGTGTGACAGCACAGGTCTGCACTGTCGGTCTTTCGTGAGATTATTATTACTTCGTGAGCAGCTATTATGTTGCGATTACGCGCACAATTCCAACTTGGTGTATATTGTTGACCGACTAAACAATTAATCGATAGTACACATTTAACTTCCCGCATATTTCAATCAAATTGTTTTGGTTCAAAATCGGAATAAATATACTGCAGAAGAAGTATGTATAAGGCTAGTGATTGTCAACTTACGCATCTTTAATCGGAACCATATACTTTCCAGTCTTGGTGAAGTAGGCGCCTGGTGTTCCAGGATCCACCTCGATCAGGAAGTCTTGGGGTATACCAGTAGGCCGTTTAACCGCTTTCATGTCAATCACCTGGCCACGCTGGTCGCGAATTCCAGGACAGTTGTGTATCCAGTGTCCGCCATTGTTACATTTATGACAGATATAGTTGGCGGGTGGCACGCCGTAAGCCTTCGGACGGACCAGAAAGCTTTATTGGAGGATAAAATATTCAAAAAAATAATTTATAATCAAACACCAAAGCTTGAAATAAATAATTCATTGACATTTGGAATAATCATTAAAATAAATAAAACAATGCCAAACTAAAAGCGAGAGATGTTGAGTATAAATAAAACCAAAAAAATATACTTCGAAATATCTTACTGAAAAACATTTGCGTTATATAATGCAAACAAGACAATTTCACGTAGTTTAGTAAGATAATTCTCCGTGTAAAAATATTCTTACACAATTAAAATTCTATTAGTGAAATCCGATACTGAACTAGAAACTTACTGTTTTTCGTTGTATTCATCTGTGGATTGTTGCATCATCACTTTAATTTTATCATCTTCTGACAGATTAGAATTAACAAGGTCAACATTCTAGAAATGAATCAAAACACACGACCAGTCAAACATTTTTAACTACAAACAAAACATATAAATATGATATTCGAATATAAATTAATGAAAATATTACCATTTAGAAAAAAATTGAAATGGTGAAAGATTGAACAGTTTTTAGTAATTTTTTTAAAATCATTTGTAAAAAATAATTAATAAAAAATCATTACATTATAAAATTTTATAATGAAAAATTAAATATATATTTGCTTCGAGACAAAAACCAAATTACAATTATTTTATACCTGTAGAAAACAATAGAGTGATTGTATTAGTTATACTTAGAAAAAATATTCACATGTATTATAAATATTAATGATAAAAGCAATAGCTTAAATATAATATAAAAAACCATACATCCAACACAACCACCAGCATACCTTGGGAACAAGTTCCTGTTTGTCAAATGATACCTTATTAAAGTGACACAACATTTTGAAAATTAATATAAACTAGTACTGAATCAACTGAACTATAAATAAACAACAGCAAAAAAGAGTTGAAAAACAGAATCAGTATTGAATATAAAATGTTTAGTTACCTGTTTTATCAAATCTAACTTTTGATCTTCTGCAGGTCTGCAAAAATAAAACAAGTGTCAAAAGAGCACTTTAAAAATTATTCATGAGAGTAAGATGTTTAAAAGTAACATACACAGCTTTCTTTTTAAGGGTGACAGCATTCATTTTTGGAACACGGCATATTATAATGCTTGTATATTTCTGAATCAAATCCTGATCTGTGGCATATACTAAATATAAAATTTAACATTATATTAATATATATTTATTTAAATTAATTCAAATACTAACCTTTGCCATTTGTATCCTGTAATCTCAAATCATAATCGTTTGATTTCAAACCGCACTTATTTCTGATTGCACTTCTTAACTCCCTAACAGAAATTGCTGATCCATCAAAATGTAGAGTATCAAATGCTAGATTTGACTTAAATTTATAATAAATCTGTGATGACATCTGAAAGACATGAAATGAATTAAAAAATTAAATTGGTGAAATGTTTTAACTTTCTTTTGATAGTGATTTATGTACATTACTTAACTTTGAAAAATAAAAATTCTTATAAATTATACATATTTTCTCTATTATAAGGAAAACAAAATATTAGTGTGTAAAATATGAGATTCATTTCTTTGCAAAACTCAAAAAACTGTCATTTCACTGTATCACAAATGTCATTTTCTAGTTACTTTGACTCAAAGGACTTGCAAAACATAGTGATTTGGTTACTGGCATTCTTCTTCCAATCCAATATGATGGAGTAGGGCATAAGACAGAAAAGATTTTCCTTTGTTTCATAGGGGAGGCATAATGCAGATTGCCTAGAAGTTAATCTAATGAGGAAGAAAGAAATCAAAAAATAATGAAATCTTCCTGTAGCTAATAATTAATTGTATGTATGTCAACAAGTCAATGATATTGCCCAATTAAGCAATGCCACATGCCATAAGAAGTCACAAAGCTTGAAAACAATGAAATTCTAGAAATTTTAAACCAGGAAATTTGATGTTTAACATGGTGAATTATAAGAAGTTAAAAAATTTCATATAATTCTTTTCCTGAAAATTCTGAAATGTAAGGCTTTTCAAGATCAAAGCAAACCCTGTGAAATTGCATATTTTGCAGAATGTGTAATTTATAAATAGTGCAGCTTGCTTCATTTGCAAATGCCATAGCTGTGCAAACTTTAAATTTTCAAATTGTCTAAGGACAGGCCCATATGTACTATACGGCTAAGGGAGGCTCAAGCCTTAGCGCAAATCCTTATTTTAATTTACTGACATTCATAGCTACAAACTGATTAATAATTGTGTTTCACTTTATAGTTACATTTATCCTAATACTCATATGATATGCATGTGTTTTTCTAAAAATATATTTTAGCATCACACATGTGTTTAGATCCCAATTGTTATGCGGTTGACAAATGCTTATTTTTAAAGTTTAATTATATATTTATTATATAATTAAATATATCTACTTCAAATTATATATTTTAATTATTATTATTAAATTTTTATTATGATTATATACATTTGAATGTCAACTGCTTAACACTTGTGAAATTTTTGACTATGACTATCATTTCCATCCAGTATATCATCCAGTAAATACATATTTTATGGCTACCATATGGTACTGCCCTGCATGCAGGTAGTCATCCTTACCTCTTTTTATCTATACATTTACACTCTTATTATATTTTATTAATCTATTAATTTATTCTAGTGACTATAGATGGATTCTTATATTGTACTATAGTTATTATCTATCTAATAATTATAGTAAAATATAATTTGTAAATAACATAGTAAATCAAAATCTATACAATATATTATTACATTTATAAATAATTGAAGATATAATGTGAGATATATAGCCTAATTTTTTGTTTTTTTAGTTATAAGCCCCCTTTAAATTAAATACATGCCTACAGCCCTGTATAATAATGTTTTTTTGGAGAATCATTTATTCAAGATAATTCAATCAGTTTGCTATTGATTTGCCTATTTTTAAATCAGATTTTTTCTTATATATAAAATATAGTAGTCTATAAATCTAGAGAAGTTAATTACAATATAATAATTTATTTAATATATTATTACATTTGCAAAAATAATTTTTGTATAACAAATTATCTGTAATTTAAGCCAGATTAATCAGTCATAGGTAGGATAGAATGGCAGTTATTGCTAAAATCTTGGGAGTGCAGAGACTAATTTTATATATAAACAAATGGTTGAAATCTTGGACTTGAAAATTACAATATCAAGACTTTTTTCTATTGATGACTAACTGTATGATAAAATTGTTAAACACAGCAGGATAATTTAATAAATCTTATCATAATGAATAAATATATTTTTGATTAAAAAAGGTGATTAAAATTACAAATTTGATATAAAAAACAATAGAAGTAATAAATTATGCAAAAATTAAATATTTGCTAATAGTAATAATTAATTACGTATTGTCTTTTAAGCAACTTCAGCACATATAAATTCAAAACTAATTTAGGAATATTAAATGTTTTTCTATTTAGGGAATATTAAATAGGACAAAAATTTCAACTGAAATAATTATTGTCAACGTTGACTCAAACAGATGTTATAACTTTGACCCTGAAATTGAAACTGGCACATATTTTTAATAAATTTAGTAAATTATAACAAAATAAAGTTTATATAGAAATTCGTACTATTGAAATATATGTCGGTTTATATATTATTTAGTTAATTATATTCTTACTTCAATAAAATTATGTATATATACACATGTGTAAAATATTAATTAAATAATGACTATGCGAGTATATAGAGCATTTACAAATTCTGCAATTACTAATTTATACTGCTATGCATATATATGTATCCAGTTTTCTGGAGTGTCGTAAACAGCGAGTACTACTGGAAGGTCACACATCACCTGAATTCAGGGACTGCGGAGCAGGGAGACTTAAAAAATTATAGCCCCCCCAATTTTTAAGAAAATGTGCGATTTTTTGTACAGACATTTTTTGTAATGCATTTATTATTATACATTAGTATTATGGATCCGTCAAATTATATTGACCGATGTATAACCTTCAAAAAATATCCAAGCTACTCCACTGGATAATAATATAGAATAGCAATCAACACACTGCGCCCCATAATTGTCCTTCGTTATGGAAGAAAATCATTTACAGACAATACCATTATATTTATACTTAATTGTCTGTCTGTTTTGTCTAATTTTAATTATATTGCTATAAAGTCTTTTTAACTGCCAGTTGTAGACGTTAATATCGTGGAAATTTATTATTTAAAACCAATTATATGAAGCCATTTATATTAAAGTGTGCGTGTAGTAAACAAATATCTATGGTTAGTTGGTATACATCTATCTATATCATTTTCGTCTTTGATTCACCTCTGTATGCTTCATATAGTTCATTGCAGACAAAATTTCGACATTTTACCTTTATACATAAAATTATTTTGAAAAATTGTCGGTGGATAAGACGAAAATGTTATTTTACATATATTATTATTTTTTCTAATACATACATTTCCATTTCATCACTAAATTTACGTGTAATTCATATGCTATGTCTGATTTATTCCTAATACAAAAATTGGTTAGATTGTAATCATGTTACTAAAATTACAATTTGTGATTCATTTCAGTTCAAATGCCTGGACGTCAACAGCAAAACAAAAAGGAGAAGACAAAAGATTCTAGATCATGTGTAAAATTGGATATGTTTTTTCATAATAGAATAAATCTGAGTATTGCCGCCTCAGCAGGTCCGTCTCATGTCGCCTCAGAAGGTTCATCTCAAATCGCCTTAACAGGTCCATCTCAAATCGCCCCAGCAGGTCCCTCTCAAATCGCCACAGAAAGTCCACCACTACGTGGAAATTATCCATTTCAACCAAGTGATTTCATTTTTGTAAAGTGGAACTTTGGGAAACAAATGGGGTCATTCCAATCTAAATGTTTTGAAAAATTTATCATTTTGCATTATGACTAACATTCCCATTCTGTGTTGTGCTTTTTATGTGCCAAACAAGAAAGAAATTCTAAGTTGGACATCGTCAAAGGTAAAGAAATAGCATTCCTGATTAATGAAAACTTGAGAAAGATTTAGAAATCACGAAGATTCAGAACGGTTTTGATGTTTCTATATATATTAACGATTGGTACATCAACTAATCAAGACGTCACACTTACATGAATATTTTTTAAAAAGTAATGATTTCAGATACTTTATATAAATGTTTCTCCCTGACTATTGGTAATATATTATATGCATCCAAAATGCATCATAAAAGCAGTTATTTGCGATTTGAAGTTTTTCTTGCTTAGATAAGGAATTGACATGGCATTGACGGCCATTTCGAACTTGGTTCATTTTGAAAATGTTCTCGTGATCACATTTTGGTAAACTTTATTGTAATGCGTAATATGTATAGTTCCAGAATCTGAAGAAAAAGTTTTTCTTGCAATTTTTCCGGGTTACTCTTGCCGCTATTTGATGTTTTTGTAATTATTATGTAATTTTGATCAAAGGTGTTTCAAAATAAATGCATATAATAAGAGACTATATAGGGTGTATGGGATGATTTCTTATAATAACACGTATCAATCGTTTACTTAACAAGCAGACACAGCTTGTAAATATTCAGTATATATACATATTATATATTTTTCGTAATTATAGCAACCATAGATAGCCAAAAATATTAATTTAAGTAAAAAGAGAGCATTTTAAAAGTCTTAAAAACAATAATATTCAACACTTTATAGACCTTAAGAATATTTGCAAGAAAGAGTACATATTATATTTAAACCCATACAATAGAAAAAATAGTGATATTTAACAATTAATTAGCTCTGTATGTATTTTGTAGCGATCAGCAAACCAAATAATAATAACAATATATGTACACCAAATTCAAGACAAATTACAGAAAGGTACATGGATGGCCTCTAAAGAACAATAAGACTCACGGTTAAAAAAACAATGACAAATAAGCACAAAAGAGCTCAAATTGAAATTATTTTTTAAATCATTGGAACAAAGTAATAATAATATAATTCACGTAAATAATATAATAATATATACAGAAAATAATAGCGGATAACCAGTCCACCAAAGTTATAAGATATAGTACAAAAGATTCAATACACAAATCATATAAAAATCAACAACCACATCACATTCCAAATAATTGTGATTGGAATAGTAACTTCACATCACAGAAAATGACAAAATTCATTTTTCATGACTTGCCTGTAAATTCACTAAGAATGAATAGTGGGGGAAAAGTTGAGAAATAATTAATTTCAGCTATGTATCACACATACCCTGTGTAATTTTGATAAAATGAGTTGATACATATATTGCTATCATGTAGATATTTATTCACTTATTGGATAATCTATATATATATATATATATATATTTGTAATAAGCTATCATGTTGATATGCACAAATTGTTATTTGTTAAAAAAATATTTTTTAGAGCATAGATTAGTTTAACAAATTAAGCTGCTTTATTTACAGCAAAAATTATAAATTGATCCCCGTTGGATTAAAACCAATAATGAAAATTTAATTAGTTACTAATAGCAAATCTTTTATAATTCATAAATATACTATTATTTTTACTGTACTACTCTCCAAGTAGAAAGTTTAAATAGTGAATATATAATACCTTAAAAATTAAAATAATAAGCATATTCTTAAATTATATTGAAAGACAGCTAAAATTATAAATATTATAAATATCTTCCACAAATAATTGTTATTGAACAAGAAAACTAATAATTACATTAAATTAATTCAGCAATTGATTTTCAAAATTGTAAAAAATAATCTAAAGTAGCGTTATTTTTATGATTAAAGTAAAATATTTTCAAAATATTGAAGCTAATGAAAGGATGTATCAAGTTGATAAGAATCAACCCGAATTAAACACTGGAATGTGAAAATGTATTTAATTGAATTTAAACAAAAAGGAGTTCTTTAAGAATATAGATTGTACACTGAGTATAATATTGCATATTTATATAATTTTAGTTATAGAATATTTATCATATGAAACTGACTGTTCCTGTCTCAAATATATTTATTTAACAAATCGATTATTACTCCGAAATACATTGTTTATTGTTTCAAATCAATAATCGCACTTCCGTCGTTTTTCCTTACGATTATAGTTTAGAATATAATGAGAAAGCTTGAAACTAAGCGTTCGTTACATGTTGTCTTTTGAATTCTTTATACTGTTATCTCGTTTTTAGTTTAATTTAATATATGTGTAAATTTTTCTTGGCTGCATATCCAACACAACTGTCACCCTTTCTCTTTAATTCTAGAAGTAATAATATAACTATCATTAATAATATTTGTACGTATCTATTTAACTGAATGTTATCTTTTAAGATCAGGTCTAAAGATCAATATATATATTCTATCATAAAACTCGAATACAATTTTATAGCTGAGAAAACATTTCGTGTTACTTCTTGGCAATTTCCTGATTACCCCTTCATAGAATCATGCTAGACTTTTCAACCCTCGATTCTCAATTGGCTTCCATCCTTTGTTCAATATTCCAGTCGGGAAAACATGCTTTATTTCTGAATCTATTTCAATTAATTTTTTAAAGTAAAATTTTCAGTTGCTTTCATTATAACGCTGAAATTAAATTTGAATGCTGATTATAAATTTTATCTGATATTTTACACAGTAAAAAAAGCTTCATACTGTCGCAATTAAAAAATAAAAATAAATAAAAATTAGTTTGAAAGGAAAAGGGGTTGAGAATAGATGAATATGTTTGATTCAAAAGATTCACATAAAAACAGAGTCGGAACAAGTTTTATAGAAGTAAGATAAATGATTACGCTACTTTTGAAAATAATAATGATATGTTGAATATTTATATATATGAAATCGAAAAACTTAACTTAGCCTTTCTTAACAGTTATATTTGATGTCCTCTTTAAAAGAGTCTAAAAAGACAGTTACAATTTTTAATAACTATACGCATTTAGATGATGTAGTGTAGATTGCCCTATTTCAGTGATTCGAGAGTTATAAGTAAACCGAATTAATTATTATCAGTTCAAATAGTAATTCCAAAATTATAGAATATGCATACGGACGATGTTTTGGTTTTGGCGAATAGGTGGTAAGATTATTTGTGCAAATTTTGATGAGTAGCTCGTAGAAGCAGCCATTCATGAGCATGAGCAGTACTGGGGGAAGGAGAAACAGTTTGAGCGACAGCAGAATTCGAGTTTGAATTTGATGAAGAATATGGTGCAATTGAGGGAGATACAGGATTCTTGTTAGGGACAGCTGGCTTGGATTGGGAGGATGTTGAGGGCTGGTCCAACAAGAGGTGTACCCCAGTCTCAAAGTCTTTTAGTTCAGGAGTTAGGAGCAGAGCAGCACGCACTGGTTCACTGGCCACAAACATGCCAATCCAATTGTGTAGGGTTTTGACGTCGTTCTCTAGGTGGGAGGCACCCCATAAGCTGCAGCGAGAAGTGAAAGAACGTGAAGTAAATGTAGGGGAAGGAAAAGAGGAATAAGGAGGTTGGAGGCAGGGTGGAGAGAGGGTGGAGGGAGGGTGGAGAGAGGGTGGAGAGAGGGTGGAGGGAGGGTGGAGGGAGGTTGGAGGGAATTGGTGGAGAGAAGGTGGAGGGAGGTTGGAGGGAGGGTGGAGAGAGGGTGGGTGAGGTTGGAGAGAGGGTGGGGGAGGGGGAAGGGAGGGAATTGTATAAGAAAAACTAGTATTTATAAATGAATTAATTAGAATAATATTAATCTGAATAGTAAAAATATTTCTATTTGTCTTTTTAAGAATTAAAATATTAAAATATAACTATATTAAAACACAACAATTATAAAGAAAGAAAATTGAGATATAAGAAAAATATTTACCATCATGTCCAATTATCCATAATTCTAATAACTTGATTTAAATTAAATAAAAAATTAAATAATAGTTTGTTAATTTTAAAACAATATTAACAAAACACACACATAAAAGTTATTGTGATAAAAACATTAAATGTAAGAAAAAATAAAAAGGGAATAAAATGAGTTTGTTTGATTAAATTAAAATATATTATAAACACAAAGTTGAAAATTTTAGCTGCATATATCATGCACGGTCAGAAACAAACACACGATACTGTTAATTTAGAGAATTTCACTAAAACGCCTTATATTTTTAATGAACTAAATACCTATATTCTACGATCTTTGTACGTGTTAGAATGTATTTCTTGGATAAATTGTTCGTTTCCTAGGTTACCTGAACATACAGAAATAGAAACTAAAAATTATATGAAATTATAGATTTCCCTTAGGCGTATATTTTTTTGCTGTGTATATAGCTTTCCCGATATACTACCGATATATAACTACAAACTTACTAATATTGATCAAAACTGTTTGAAATCTTTTTAAGTGCAAATACTTCTAAACGCTTCGGTCTGTTCAGATATATGTTCAGTCTGTTTACAAGTAAGAAAATGTATAGATATAGGCAATCGTGATAAAAAGCATATTTTATCAATAATATATTTTAATAAATAACTAATTCAGATATAGCATCAAATAAATGTTTTAGTCGCAATTTTGTATTTATAGAATCCCTAAAATTCTGCATATATAGTCGTAAAAATCGGTTTGTATTTGATACAAATATTTAAATAAATTCTATTTCATACATTATGGATACTCACGATATTTTTCGTTGTTCAATTTTAAAATAACAGTCATTATCAAAAACATTATCCATGATTTTCTTCAAAATTTTGAAAGTATGACTTTCGAATTAACTAGATGTACAAAAAATTAACTATGAAAGAGCAATTTATTTTGGATTCAGAGAAAGAAATGTTTTTTCTTCACTTTTTCTGGTTAAAAAGGGGTTAAACTAAAGCACTGCAAAGACATTGAATTTTGAAGCTGATAAATACGGATAGTTCGGAACAGTGGTATACCGTATTGTCAGAAAGCAAACAAACGCAGATTTAAAAAATAAAACAGCGCAAAGCGAGCTGAAGAATACAGAAGGAGTATAAATGCCCGTAGATTCCGAAAAGGTGGATATAGTGTGAAAGGGGGGTGGCGTGGAAACACGAGGAAGAGACAGCAATTTGCCAGCGCTTTTAACTGACGGTTTACATCATTGATTCTCTAGGTATCAAATTCAGTCGACAATCTCTTTCTGTCAAAGATTTTAGAAATATTTGTTGTTGTTGCGGTTGTTTGTTATTACAGTTTGTAGAAGGAAGCCTTGCCAGCACTGCCATACTTTGGTGGAAAACTTTTCTAACTTACACCGGTATGGCATGAGGAGAGAGTGAGGGAGAGCGCTGAACAATTTTTATGGGGAGACGTGAGCGGGTCTGATGCTGCGTTGAGGAAGGAACCTTGAGGGTAAATCTTGTCAGGAATATACACAACTGGAGAAGGTGCAGCTCATAATCATGGGTGTATCTGGGCATCCCATTCTCTCTGAGTAGGAGAATAATTTCGTTTTCTTGTATTATAATATGCTATATCCTGAGGCCAACTCACCCATTTATATCTTAAGCCAACACTTTATTTACTTCACATCAACCAATTTCAATCCAGAAATGTGTAATGCAATAAAGGTTTAGAACATGGCAGCTGGTGCAATAAATAATTAAATACATAATATAGTGATATTTAAAAAAAGTTATTCAAATTATTGATTATCATAGTTATATACTAGTTTATGGATATTAATATTTTTATTGAATTGTTATTTTCCTAAAGTAAGAAGTCGTTTAAAGATATCATAAAATGATATAATATTCTGAAAATATTGCCAATAAATCACCCCAATACCTAAAAATAGATTTTTCGTTGAAAAATGAATTGCAGTAAAAAATCTGCCGCTGGAATCAAAATAATAATTCCTATACTCAACTATATTAACTACTTAGTTCACAGTTACAATTATCTCTTAAGACATTAATAGATTATAACAGTTCAACAGCGTTCATTCTAGGTAATACAGACTATACAAATATACAATTATTTTATTTATATTTAGCGAGATGACGACACATGATTGACTGAATATTATATAAGGTCATTTATCATTTATTCACGAATATAAAGCTACTAAATTCATCGGTATATAATAATATTTTGGTATAAACTATTGATCCTCATGGAGGTTTATATATAACTATCTTTATATCTAAACAGTGTACGTATAATGAGGATTACAACTGTGTCATGTCTATATAGAGGAACAACACCACATACGAAGTGAGAACATGGGGGAGAAGGCTAGTACACACAGTCCTTCTTTCTTTTAGAGAAGGTTTTATAACTTGCAGAACTCTTTATATATGAAGAAATGGGGCTGACTTTCTAACTTGTTCTGTTCAAATTTTCACTTGAGTGAAATTCTTTCATCTTTAAAAAACAGAAAACCTCTATTAAATATTTGGTGAGGAATGGAATGTGCAACGTTTAAATATATAGGATGATTTTTCAATTAATTCCAATTTTCTTGGTAAATGTTTTTGTATTACACTTGTAAAACAAGACATATTATACATTTTATATATACATATAGAAAAAAGAGAATTTCTTTTAATGTGCAAATGTCATAAAGCGAATATTAACAATACATACATTTATTGGATAGAATTAGGCTAAAGAACTTATATATATCGCAAAAAGTACATATAACTAGATAGATCATTAATGCTATATATACACTTATATACGTAGAAGAAGCATAAAAAGTTCTATACACCTATAATATGCATGACATTTACAGCTAAAAAACAAGAAATGTACATTTTGATGGTAAAACATGGAATTCATATCAAGTATTCAGCGATATTAAGAATGGAAATATATTGACTACATGAAAGCCCAATATATATATATATAAACAAGCAAAATGATATACCTAAAAATAATTTATTTAATTATGAAACAGGGGTAAATTTTAACTTGCGCAGAAGCATATGTACTTATAGGAAGCAAACATGTGCATTATTACGTACATAAACGTTTATATTAAGTGTCAACTTGTAGCAATGATTACAAATTTTAACCCAATCTTCCCTTGCACTGGAATATATAAATATATGGGAACTACATTAAAGCACTAAGTGAGAAATGAACATGTTTACGTTAAGAGTAAACGTTTGCTTAAGCAATGACAAGATTTCGGAGCGAAAAAAACCGAGCGGTCAAACATCTGTACATTATAAATCAATTAATATTAGTTTGTTTTAAATTTGATCAAGAAAAACTAAACACCTAATGTTTTTCAAAAGATTAAATCAGGAACCGTCCCAAATGTGATTATAAATACCTGAATTGAATTCTAGAGTCGAAAATATGTTGTTTCCAAGCGATACAGAGCGACGCAACCACAGGTCTGACAGCCTCAATCTGACGATTGCTAGGCAACCGGGCAACCCCAGACACCACTTCTGTGAGGAGTGCGGTGACCACAGCCTTGGCATAGTCGTGTACCGAGTGGTTGCGTCGTTGTGCGGGCGGCCCCGTGATGAGAGAGGAACTCTGCCCGTTGGATGAGGACGAGAGGGTGGAGTGCTGGGCCGAGGGGCCGTAGAGACTTGGTCGTCGCCAGAAGCTGCGACTAGGCATCAATTCCATAAATAGTTGAGTAGCCTTCTGAATACACCGCTGTGTGAACTCGGCAGCGAGGGATCTACTCAGGCACTGGTAGGAATAACGGAGAGAGAGGAAAGAGTCTCTGATGAAGTGCGAGAATAGCATTGACATACATAGATTATTATAGAGATTTAATATTACAACAATAAAGAAACTAACTTGAAGGGAATGCTTTCGACATTAACTGTGTCAGATTTAATGTAAACAACATATTTTATTGAGAACTAAAGCAACAGTTTGAAGTAAATTAACTGCATATAATTGTAGTCAAAAAATGTTTCGGTTGCGAGAACCAGTTAAGAAAATGTATTGAACGTAACAGAAAGAATCACTTTTCAGAAAGATTTTATTTAAGAGTGGAAGAACATTAGTATTAAAAGTATGACAGGAAACGATTTTTTATGTTTATAATTTTACTTTAAATTTGGTAAGAGTACATATATTTTTAACATTATGTTGAAGATCTTGCGACTGTTGCTTTTAATATTTTTATAATTCTTATTTATTAAATTTATATTGCAATTTTGGCTCCAATGTTATGGTATCCAACAACATTAAAAAAAATAAAGAAAACTTATACAAAATGAATAGAACTAGAACAAAATAGGAATTTTTACTGACAATTAAAATCTTTAAACATTCGTATTACATGTTATAAAGTTTGAGAAAGTTCATGAATATCTTAAAACGATCATGAAAAATATTTTCTCAATTGGAAAATGTTTCTATGATGAAAACACATATGCGGAAAAGTTATACAATATTTAATATATTAATATTATTTATTTTAATTGGTTTCCACTGCAATAATATATAATAAACAAAGTCCTGATTGACGAAAAATATGAAATTCTATTTTAGATCGAAACATTTAGATTCCATTAATTATTAGGATGTTGTATATTTGTTGTTTTTTCACATATAAATGCGAGCTATATCGGTTTAATAAAAGTTTTCCAGAAACCAAGCGAAGCATAAGCACACCAATCGATTTGATATCATATAATATAGTAATAATAAAATTATTTTCTTAATCGAAATCCTTGAAGTAAAATTTACTCCAAATTGAAAAAATACGATAATTCCTCAATTTAATATAGATTCTCAAAACTATTCTGCAGAACGTATTTTCCATTTTTAATATCGAAAGAAAAGTTTTAGGGAGACATTGGCGACAGAAAAAAATTAATAAGCTTTGAAAAATGTTTGATTTCATTTGAAGGGAGCATTTAATGTTAGCCAATAAAAATTGGAAATTTTTCTTGGGGTATATATAATGTGTTTAATCGATTTCAATGATGACTGAACATTAATGTACATAGATGATGAAACTATATAATGATATATTTAAAGGATAAATAATATATGAAGCGTTGCATAACTTTATTTCCATCGGACTGTTACAGAGTATAGGTAAAGCGAAAGGAAATAATTGCATATACAGAAGGTATATAAAATACTAAAAAAAAGGTTTGCAGTGCGTTTTCCCCTGAATAAGATTAAACATAGAGATTACATGGTAAATACTGTCATAACTAAAAAGATACAATCAGTTTGTTTTTTGTTTAATAGAATGTACCGAATTATTTTTTAAACTTTTTTTACTGATCATAATATTTCATAGCTATATAGAAAGTAAAATCTTTTACAAATTCTATTCATAACATAATATATATAAACCAAATTTTTAGCTATGATGCCAGTCATCAAAAATTAGCTGTCGTTTTATTAAGAAAAACAAATCAATAAATATTTTCTAAACACTAATCTCAAATTAATTTGTTTTTGTCAAAAGTGTGTATAAATATGTTTCAGTAAGTGATCATTTTTAATAATGACGTTTTATAACATACACTTGTAACATTTATAAATAACAACTACAATTAAGATCATTATAAAAAGTAAGATATAAAGAACCGAAATAATCAATAACAGACACAACTAATATTAAAACAGTAAATTACAACTGAAGTGATTAATTAAGGCGACAGTTAAGCTGAATAAACCTAAGTCACAATCACTCGAACAATGTTTGTCTGGCGCTAGTGATGCAACCAACCGATTAATAAAGAAATGAATGATCAACTCTATTCGCAAGAAAACTATTTTAGGTGAGGAATGGAAGGGGTGGGGAGGGGTGAGGTGGAGAGCTTGTTAGGGTTGTGTACTAAATTCACTGACAAGAAAGATCACAAGGTATGAGACTGTTGAGAGATCAGAGAGAGTCTTGAATGAATATCAGATTCCTCGCTTAACTCATCGATGCCCTGACGTTTCAACTTCATGCTTATAGAATTACACTGTGGGTTTGAGGCGAGCAGAAAGCTTATAGGTACCTACTCTTCAAAAAAAACTACGAAACAGAAGTGAATGGAGAGAGATAGGGAGTGCGGGTGAGAGAATAGGGTGAGAGAGTGCCAGACCCAACTGGAAGCAAGAAGTCAATTCTTCACGGTTCAGATGAAGAAGATACACCGATCAATAACTTCTCTACAAGATCCAAGACCCAGCTCTCTCACACTCTCTCTCCTTTTGACTCCATTGAAAGTCACAAGGTTCCTGAGCTGTGTCTCTTGAGCTCTCCTCAGTGTACTGTCTTCTTTCTCCCCTCAAACATACTCACTGTGGCGCTCCTTATAAATTTCACAAGGATGACTGACTGACTTCCACTTCGAGCTCAAAAGCAATCAAATCCAGACGTTAACTTGACTTGTTCGAAGCCTCGGGATAAAGCATCGCTTGTAAGCTGGTGCACTTCCGCAAATTTAGAGACTATTTTCGGAGCACTTGAGTTCACCATCTCTCTCTCTCTCTTCTCCCTCGCTCTCTCACTGATTCTATATCTTCTCCTCTCGTGCATAACCGCATATCAATATCATTGCCTGATTTAGTTGCTTGCTAGCCTGGGTGTTCTGGTTCCATGGTCGTGCACTGCGTAACAGGCACTGAAGCCGATTTTATTTCTCAAATACTACTTTTTTTCAGTAGAATAAAAAAATAAGTGGATCTAAAAATAACTTAATACCGTCGGTTTTTTAAAAATAGGATTTTTGAGATTAAAAAACAGGTTTTGCGTCTACTAAATTAAAACAAATGATCACTGCAATATCTACCTGAATGTGACACTGCATAGAGTTGAATTCCTGCACTTTATCAAAATAGTCCCGATAGAGAGCTTCAACAGGTGTTATCAGGGGCGCCTTAGTCGGTCGCTTGAAGCAGGAGGCCCGAGAATATCTCTCGAGTAGTCGAGACATTCGGTCCGCGATAAGTGGCAGATCAGCGTGCAGAACCAAATGCAGTTCGCTGATTGGTCGATTCCACAGGTGATGCTGTCGGGGTGGTTGGTCCGACGGGGAAAGTTGGGGGGATGATGTTGTGGTTGAGGATGAACCGGCAGAACCAGCCGCGGTGCATGGAAGGCCGAAAGTGGTGAGTAGGGCGCGTAGGAGGTGGGTAATCAGGGAGAGGTAGATGGACAGTCTGGATACGGCGATTGTGGGACCTGTTTAAAGGAAAGGAAGGGAAGGGAAGAATAATATGAAGAGGAATCAGCAAGAGGAGATGAAAAAAGAGGAGGAGAGAGGAGAGAAGAGAGTGAAAAATAGATAAGTTTATAGAAAAGAGAGTCATTGAAGATAAGAAAGATAATTAAATATCAATAACCAATTAAATCTACTAATGACAATTTAAATAATTTAAAAAAATATAATTTGTATTTATTAAGCGATGTATATTTCATCGACTTTTTGTTATGTTCAAGCAAATTCTAGTCACGTTTTTTTTAAATATAAACAAGTAAAACTATTTATATGTAAGCAAGTCTCTATTATTTTTTACGATAAATTTTAGACAGACACACAATTGGTTTTTCACTACTGTACATCAACTTTGTTCAACTTACGACAATTTAGAATACAATTTAAAGATGCACAAAATGTTTGTTTAATAAATTATTTATTATTAAAAATATAATTTTTGTAAATTGAATACCTAACCTAAATTTGTGTTAAATTTTCACTTCACTCACATTAATTCTTGTCTTTATTATTTAGGGAGTTAATGTAAACCCGTGTGTTGACTAAACATACTTGCATCAAAGGTATCCGATATATTCACATTAAGAAAAATGTCTTATTAATCCGAACATTACAGGATTCAAAAAGGATAAATGCGGGGTGGGGAATAAGGATGAACGGACGCAGATCAACAAGATTCTACTATTTATAATTATATAATTAAGTAATAACATCATAGTGTTATGAAATAAGCCGGTAATTAGTTTAATATTTTTAGAAAATAAGCGAGGAAGCCTAACTACTTATGGTTGTTACCAATATCAAATATTATGGAGACTAAAATATATCGCGATCGGTAAGAAATTTCGTTCTAATATACCTATATTTAACTGATAACTTCCAGATAACGATGCAACTGAGGCAAACCTTGAAAACCAAACGAATAATATACCTAGGCGTGTAGCTTCCTCCTTATTCAAGTAAAAACAGAAGGACTGTAAACGCATATTAAAAATCAATAATACAACTATAACCAGCTTGACTGTAATGTATATGACGACCTAAATTAGATAGCGAAGGCTAAGAATAATCTGTTTATGGGAAGGTATATGGGCATAGGTATAGGTAGGCAGCCTTTAATTGCAACCAATGCAAAGATCTATAATTAATACTATCAATATTAATATAGTGCTATCTGTTGAGATTTAATGACAAGTTATATATACATAGAACAGGAAGTGGATTGATTTCTTATGATAAGGATTCTAAGCTTAGTAAGCAATAAAAAGAAAGAATAATTGAATTACAACGGTACCTACATTTAGGAAGATTTTTTATCCATAAAAGTCGTGTCACTAATTCAAGAATTTTCAGGACGAATATGTAAGCAATTTATCAACATAGACTTTATTATTGTTATTATAATATTCGGATTGAAAACGAAAACTATAGGACAGATATTATTTTATTTAAAATATTATTTCAGAGTTTACATATTACATACGGCATAAAATTTATCCTAATTATCTCGATACACTTGGATAGAAAATAATACTATAGGTACTCACATGAAAAAAAAACACTAAAACTGCCTGGAAATCTTACACATGGTATTAATCAATAGTATGGAAGGAAAAATAGATTATATTCATTATTATCATTTTGAGATTGGAAGACAAAACACCCCCAGAAATGACGTTACAATATATCTAGCGATAGGCACATACTGACTATAGACATTCGATCTTATCTCAAAAATGATACAACTTGTGACAAATCTCTCCAACTTAAAGTATCTGTGATGTTCTTTAGCAAGTAAAATCGGTGTCACCAAGCACACATGAAAACAGCGCAATTTGATGGGACAGATAAACAGGAGAAGAACGATAGGCGATGTAGGGTTTCATTTGTTAATTTAGAATTATTGAGTTGTTCAACTCTGAACATTAGACCATAGAAACTGCTTATCTATCCAATAAATTTGGTAGATTTAGGCAAAATTAGTTTTGTAGTTTGTTAGATACATATAGGTATAATTAGTTTGTTACGAATAAATAATCAGTGTCTCAAATAGAGGTTAAGACTAAAAATGATGTGATAGTTTTATCCTATGCAGGAGGAAATTTTATGTTAATGGCTCAATATCATAAAAGTTGATGAATTAACAAAAATAAGAGTAAAATATAAAGGTTAAGATCTATAGGTTCACCATTTTATATTTCTAAAATTCTAAAAAAAAAAAAAAACTTTGGCATATACGTTTATTTAAATATAAAATACTCGAAAATGCAGAACCTATTCGGAAAATGAGTTTTGAGGTATTGCATTGGTCGAATTAGCCCCAAAAATGGTGAAATCCGAAATTAATTCCTATAATGAGCCTTATTTGATATCATTAAAAACCGTAGTTTTATGGAGAATAATAATTTAAGTGCCTCAAACTGAGGCATTTTGGGCAAAAAAAGTAATCGCCGTTATAATCGCCGTTGAGATACTAAATATGTACTTTTAGGCCAAAAATAGGTAATTAATTACAAATAACTGACTTGTGATGCATTTTGAAGGCACATAATATATTATCAATAGATAGAAATATGTATATAAAGCATCTAAATACATCATTATTTTTTTAAAAAGTTCTCTTATAACGGCTATAACTGTTTTTGACCAAATACCTTTGTTTGAGGTACTTAATATGTTATTATCTGTAACATTTATGACTCATTTGGAATTAATTCTAGGTAAAACTCTAATTCCCCCAACTATCTGACATGTGCGATTAAGTCATATATAAATGGATTCAAATTTTTCTCACAAAGTATTCTAATAGTTTTAATAAATTAATCCAATTTAATTACCTTTAGAAGAACAAAGGACCATAGAAGATTTGAATAAAATAATAACAGATCCATTTGTTATATAACTTCAAAAATATTCAGTTCAACTCAGAACAGTTGAAAACCTGAATAATAACTAATTAATCTGCTTAAAATTTATATTTTGATACTTCGGTACAAAGACCAAAATTACAAATAATTTTTTTTAACCAATTCTTATTGTAAACAAATTTACTTTATAAATTCCAGAAAATGGAATGCAACGAAGAACATTGCATAATAAAGTTTATCCACTCTCACTATAATCTTATTATTATACAGATATAGTATTTATATATATATATATATATGTCTAGTATTTCAGTATCTTTCCACATTTTATGGATTCTTTCAGACAGCGTAAACAAGAAAAGGTCACCTAGATTAATAAAATACTTTATATAAGGCTCTTGCTGTTACTTTAAATCCTGACAAAAGAAAAGAGAATGAGTAGATTTAACGTATTTTTTTATAAAAGCATTGGTCTCAGCAGATTCAACTCTAAAGTTGAGATAAAACATAAAATGTGGGCTGATAAGTCGTTAATAATTAATTTAGCAATGTTGTTATGTTGGTTTATCTCACGAACTCAAAAGTATAATCCGATGATTTTAGAATTTTAATATTCAGATTTTATCTTAATTCATAACAATGCGAATTGCAGATAACTGTAACTATTAAAAATTGTAATTGAATGTGGTTTTAATATAATTTAAGATATTTTTTGGGGAAAATAATGTAATCGATCTAATTAATGTAATGCAAAAGAATACCTTTTCAAAAATATTAAAGATGATACGTAAAAACATTTTTTTTATAATAGCACATTGAAAAAATGTCGCAATATACCTAAGTATATATGTTGTAAATTATAATCAGAATATTTTCAAATCATCTGTAATTTGTGTTTTATTGATCAAATATAAAAAATTCTAAAAATATAAAAATGTGAAGATGTAGTAAAACTGAAGTTTTTATCAACAAAATTTTCAAAATTGTAATTTTACAATTAACAGATATAAAATAAAGTTATTGTGAATATTATTTCAATTATTTAAAATAATAATTATAACATTTATAAAAAAAAACATTTTTCAGACTTTTTTTACACATGGAACTGTTTTTCCAGACTTTTCCAGTCTGAAAAAATCCTAAAAATTCCACATTTATTAAAACTCCACATGAAATCTGAATAATTTACACAACAGTAAAAAAACGTATTAAAATTACGCATGAACAGTTTAACGTTTTAATATTATATGAAAAATAAGATTTTATTTCAAATAGTAGATCTCTATAATGTTATAGAAATTTTTCTCAAAACAAACGATTTTAAAAACAGGAAAATAATGAATAATGCAAATTAGTTATTCTGGTAGAAATTCAAAAAGTACTGTTGAAGTAAATTTATAGATATTTAGATATTGTACACTTTTACATAAGATTGAATTTTTAATAAATCAATTAAAAAAGAATATTTAAAAATCATGAAAATACAATTTTGAAAATGTGAAAACGTTATTTTATGATATAAATTTAAATGAATAAAAAATGTGTTAATAATTTTTTGTTTTTTAAATAAAATAGATGACATACAAAAACCCATTAAATAATATAGAGTGAATTTAAGTGAATATAAAGAATTTTGTATAAACCATTTCATATTATTTCTAATATATTAACAATATTATGGGAAAAACGATTTAGTAACACCTGTAAGGGAAAGTGTCAGCTGGATATAATTTGTACTCGGAATATATATATCGGTAACCCAACAATATTCAACTGAATTACTATTGACAGCTAACGGACAATGCACATAGAGCGTCGCAAGTCCGATATAGAAGAGCATGTGAAAAATGATCTCTAAAATAGCTTTTTAGCCTTACGACATTGTCGAAACAATCTGAATGAACTTCACTCTGTTTTAACTATTGATCACTCCCTCATAGTCTTTCTCTTTACCTATTCTTCTTTTGCCTACCTACCTTCGCCGTCGCATCCCTCGTCTCCTTTCCTTTGCTCATCATTTCCTCTTTCTAGCTCTTTCTCTCCGCTTCCTCCCTACCATTATTTCGCCATCGGCACACACACAAAGAAAGGGTGGTCTACCCTTGAAGTTGCTTATAGGCTACTGACTGCCTATTGACGTCATTAAAGCAAGAATGCAACTCGCCTTCACGAACAACACAGCCGTATCTGTCAAAGAAGGAGTCCGTCCTTTTCAACTAATCTTCGCAGTTCTCTCACCCCCCCTCTGTGTATCCCACCACCCGCCACTCCGCATGCACCCCCTCTCCTTGTCCACCCGGTAAACATACAAACACGGTGGAGCTTATCCATAACTCTTCAACCAAGCAAAAGAGATAACAACAAGAGAAAAAAGAACAAGTAAGTCTCAAATGCCAGGCCGAAATTCGATTATTTATATTTGTAGCATCGTGCTGTGAGAAAAAGGGATAACTAAAAATAAGATTGCACTACCGCAGTAGTAATTCTTTCTATTTCTCCACAGAAGAGTTGAAGAGTTCCCTACCCACACACAAACACAACTCTATAGAACCAACTATACATCTATGACAGCCTTTCGTGCTTATATGAATGAAATAAACATTGAGGTTTTCTGAAAATGTAATCATTACTGCGGCGCAGGAGGCCAAACATAAACATAATTTGGTATACTTTTACGAAAATCTATTAATGCACGGGAAACTTGCTTTAAAAAGTAATTAGAGGACTTAGTTATGTACATTGAGTATTAGTTATTGCTTTACTGATTGTCGTCCAAGTTTCGGTTTAATGTTTGTTGAAAATAATTTCCAATTTCATATTTTCTAACTTATTTGTTCTAAAATAAGTTATTGTGTTTTAAATAATAAGTTAATAATTAAACAATTAAAAAAATTACGAATATTTAATGGAATATTCAGATCCTTATTATAGAAGGTTTATAGGTTGAAATATTACTGGTATACTATTTATTAGTTAATTGAAACAACTTTCACTGTTTTAAAACAGTTCATATCTTCATGACTATATAAAGAATTGAGAAAGCTTTTCTTTTTAATTGTACTTTCCCCTTCTTCCCGTTCATAGCTGTGAAAAATACGCACATAGTCTAATAACAGAGCATTTAATAACAGAATTAATTTTATAACAAATATTGTGTATTACAAAATCACTAGAAGAGACCACACAAGAGACTAGTTTTCAACTCTGGCACGCACAAGAATTTAATAAAACTAATATAATTTTATTTGTGTCCATAGTTAGCTTCTAATTTCATACATCATGGCTTGGAAGCAAAACGTTGTTAAAACTGAGGCGCTTCTAATTCAATTAGGATTGAGTTTGGAGGACTGCCATATAAATTTAGTCATAAACATGAACACCAATATATAACAGGAATATGAAGAAATGTTTCAAAATTGCCAAATAAAATATGGAAAAAATATTTTTAGTATTATATTTGAACATTAGAATTATATTTTAATCTTTAATAGAAAAATGGTATTATCGAGAATATGACTAATTATTTGATAAATTTTAAAATTAGACATCAGGGTATGTGTGATGTCGTAAGCTATATAAAAAAACCTGAAACAAATAAGTTCTTCTATTTTATATAATTTTAAAAGACAAACAAAAATGATTTAAAACAAATTTCGAAAAAATGTGTTTAAATTTAAGTTTTGACTATTGTAAAATGTAAGGGAACAACAGTATGGAAACTCCTCCTTTTAAACCATTTCAGTTTATCAAGCCGAGGCAAATCTTTGAGTCAAGCTATTAGAAGAGAATTATGAAATCGTGGAACTTATTATCTTACCTGGTTTGTAGGCATTGGAGGTAGGAGAATGCATCTCGTCCAAGATGGCATGAATATGCCGAACAATTGGAGACATAATCAGCACCAGTTGGGCACAGAGTCGTGTTGTACATGTTCTACTGCCATCCTCCATCGACGTTTCACACAGTGTCATGCCATCCGTCGTTCCAGATTTTAGGATTTGAGAAAGACCTCAAGATAGAAATGAGAAAGAAAATGCATTTCATAGAAATTTGTCTATAATAAGCGTTTCTATTTAAATGGTGTCATTTAGAAGACGTTAAACAAAGTGATACAATTTCGGTGAATGATGGATTTTGAGAGGAATGCAAGTCACATAATAATTGTGATAAAATTTAATATATATAATGACAAACAACAAACGTGTTTTGTATAAGTTTTTATACAACATTAATATCTTAATTTGTATATATACATCTTTGTTGCAGGAAAAAAATAATTAAAATCACTAAGCCAAATTGCAAAATTTTCATAAAGCTTTACATAAAGCTTTTAAAAATAAAGCTATAAATAAGACAACTAACATTGTCTGATGAAATTTTAACTTGTTGGTAAATGTGTAGAATAAATATTAAATCTAAATATAGAAATATAGGTCAATATAAATGTCTGCAAGCAATCTTATTTACCAAAAAGGTCCCAAAATATCTTCAGATACAACAACGACATAAAATGGTCTATAATAAAATATTGCAACAGAGCTTGCCATACACAACCACATGTCATTAAAATAGATGTTATCCGCTAGATTTGATCCGTTGACGGACATAATATCGGATTATGAATGTAAGAAATAAATGTAAAAAATATGTCAAATAAATCTGGACCCAATATATACAGGGGAAACGTTTTGTTCTGAAGATGTTGCGAAAAGTCTTCAGAAGTGAGAAACAGGAAGTAACGCGATGGAAAAAAATCTTGAAGGGTTAAAATCTGCCCGTTATATTATATGACACAACATCCATTTATTTTAAAGAAAAAGGTGAACGAAAGAAGGATTGAAAAAAATTTAGATTGCTTTTACGATTTTTTGATCAAATTAAAATACGAAAATCAATAATATTTCTTCTGAGTATAGAGTCGTAGTTCATGAAAAATAAAAAACACAAACTAAATTAAATATAGACAAGATCGTTTTAAAAAATAATGAAATAAATGTTGGGACATATTTGTGTTTCAGCAAATTTGCAGTTCATCCTTATTTCAATTTTATCTAATTCAAAGTTCAAATAACCTGCCAATTATATGTTTATTAACAAAAGGTAAGCTTAACAGTCAGCTATATAACATTCATATGGCAATTTTTATAATCAAATAAAAAATGTTTCCATATTTGCATGTGAAGAACAGGAATGTGACACAGGTGACTTTTTTAATTTTGAGGGAAAATCTATTTTTACGCTATTTCTCCAAAATACTCAGTCAAGTAACTTTTACACTCAGGTAAGGAAACATTTTTTGTCAAATTAAAATGTAAATTTTAGAATAAAGACATTGCACGAAGAAATAAACATTAGCTAGAAATAAGGCTTAAGTTTCTGTTAACTCGAGTTTTAACTTCTTACATTATGAAATCAGAAATATTGACTAATTACAATTTAAAAGCAAGTGAAAAGGATATATCCAGAAATAGAATACTCGGTTAAATTCGCCACCGCTGAAGTCAAGCGGTGGGACGAATTCACAGGAGTCGAAAATTAATAGGTAATAGAGCATGTGTCGAATTACCCATATTAGGGTACTTAAAAATGTTGAAAAGGTTTATATTTAAAGATTTTTACAATAGACATTAATTACCTTGGTCCCAAATAGAGAGAACAGCATTCATTCTGATATTGGTGCTTTGACTTCGTAGAGTTGGAATCAGTCCTGGTGGAAAGAGCTCTATACCAGGAAATGAGATTTGATATTGCTTATAGACAATTAGAAAATAAATTAAATTCATATATAACAATAGGTGAAAAATTAACGTTATCATTAAAAGTGAGACAGTATATAATATAAAAATATTAAATTTTCTTCATTGTATGTTTTGACTTTTACCAGACACAAATCTAGTCAATTAAAATTGTTTCATATAATAAATATTGCATGAACAAACAAAGATATTCAGGTATCTAAACAATATATGAACAGAATACGAATTATTATAACCATTCCAACTTTTTATAACAAATCTTTGAAAAATAATTAATTTTTTAAAATATGAATTTTTCAATTTCAAATTATTTTTATTGATTAGAAATTTTATAACATGAATATTTTATAGAATATTTGGAGTTGAATTTAAATCAAAAATAATTAATATATGCTAAAAAAATTATTCTGGCAATCCTATTGCGCATTTAAAAATATAAATCTCGTTGCCAACATGACAACACATTAATTAATGATTTTTTTGTACATAGATACAAATATGCATAGATAACTTTTATAAATAGATGTCTCATATGACAAAAGTCCAATTTATAATAAATTGATTTACGTGAAATGAAAATAAATCTAATTTATTAATTCAAAATAAAAGATTTTTTGAAAGATTTTACTTAACATTAAAACAGTTAATAGAGAATTGTCTGACTAGTTTTTCAACAACAACAACATTTCACCATCATTTGAAACAATTTTACTAAACGACATTCGTAATTATAGCAATCAATAAATGTAATTGAAGCAATTATGGGATGTTGAAAGGGGATAAAATGAGAAGGCATACAACTGTTCTATGTTAAATGATAAACACTAAGCTTAAAGCTCAATTCATATTTTCGCGGAAATTCTTAACAATATTTCCGTAAATAATATACAAGAAGTGATGAAAGCGGCTACAATATGTAAGCAGCAGCATCGAACAAACAATAACGCAACCCTATAATTGATAAAGTCAAATTCACTATCCTCTATAATCATTTGTTGAAGATTTCTATAAATATTTATTGATTGACAGTGTGTAAATTAATTTCACTTACCAAAATCGATAACCTAAGTTGTTTTAAAAATAAACTTGCATTAAACTTACCCTTAGTAGATGGATGAGCCATAATTCTGGCGAGGAAGAGTTTTGCCTCGGGCGACAGAAGCAGATAGGAACAAAGCATATCATTGTCGGTCTCCTCTGGTGGACCCAGATGGTGGCTCATCTGGCGGTCGACCTGCTGCCACACGAGCTCCAGATACCTCGAAATGACGTGATGCCGAACACTGACTTCCTTGTGGTCGCTCCACTGCACACCCTTCCTTGCCGGAGGCTGGAGAGTCGTCGTGTCAGTAGAAACTGCCGCCGTCGGAGCTATGAAGGTGTCCAATGTCTCACTCTTCTGTAGCCGCTTCGTACTCCCAGGGTTCTGGAGTTGTTTCAGCATTTCCGTTGACTGGGAGATGATGTCGACGAAGCCGGACGCGAACTCGTACTCAATCCGGAGGAAGTCGTTAAGCGGGAAACCATTCTGCACAAGACGACTGATCACCCCGTCGACGAGAATCGGATTGAGAGGGTCGTTACACATGTCATCCACGGGCAAGGTCAACTCCCGTTGGTTGAACTTGACAACTGACAAGAGATCCTCAGAAGTGTGGAAGAAGGCATGGACCCCTCCAACGATCCGCAGCGAACGCTCCGATGCGAGTTTGAAGAGTATTTTGCTGAAGGAGACGGTCTTCAAGAGGTCCACTCTGTCCAATGACCGCTCCAGGTGACCAAAACGTGTTGAATCGGTGTCCAACAGCAAATATCGGTGTAGATTAACCCGTCGAACCTGCTGCAGGTCTTCAAGGAGGATGTTGTATTCCTCGATTCCTCGAGATATCTCCCAGAGATCGTCGTGTGTGTACTGGGTCAGGTTGGAGTAAGACAGTACCAGCAGTCCAGTCTCTATGAGATGATGGGTTGCCAGCATTGCCCTACTGCCCAATAGGTGGTAGCGATGCATGTAGTCACACATCAAGGTGCGCACTTGTACAACCATTCGTTGACAAGCTGGGTCCTGCTCAATGGAGGAGCGGAGAGTGCCCGCCTGGTTAAGGCAAAGACGAAGGGAGTCGCAGAGGGCGCGGAGAAAGACAAGACGGCTGCCGGAAGAACTGGATTTCTTGTCCAGCTTACAAGACTCCAAAATTTGGCATTCATGCAGCTGTAATCGATCTACCTGTGTGATAAGAGGTTTAGAGGTTAATTATACCTACCGATTAAAAAAATTATTATGGCGAGCTTTATATTAAAACCTTAACCAGAATTAAATATCGTCGTGCCTAAATTATACTCTAAAAAATAGCTTGCAGATATCTAGATTTTTCTAATATTATGTATTATTGCACACTAATTTGGACTTGGAAAAAACAATTTAACAAAATTTTAATGCCCTAAAAATACATGCGATATAGAACTAATTAAATTGTAATTTCGCGCAACATCTTTAAACGTAGGTGGGAAATTTGAACATATTTCCTTTTTGCTCACCTGCTTAGCAAGCTCCTCAAAGTCTTGCAGACGTGTAGCGATTTGCCGCACTAGTTCAAGCCAGTGCAGACGTTGCTCTAACCGCATTGTGTTGTAAAGACTTGCAGCCGTTCTTGTGGTTACCTCCGCGTGGACAAGGCGCACACGATCAATACCGCGGGATAGGGCCGTCTGGTGGCCCGGTAAGAAGGAGAAGCGCAGCTCAGCCTTTTCGACGAGCTCTCGTATGTCCTCCGGGGCGAGGGTGGGAAAGTGCCGGAGTCCATCGATGTTCTCGGAATCGTCGGTGACATCGGAATAGAAACTATCCGTGCGACCGGTGGCTGCAAGTGCAGAAGAGGCGGGATTGACGAGAGAGGGTCGATTTATGGGCGGTTCTTCTGACTCCACTGGCTGCAATCGGCCGATGGCTGCCAGAGAAGTGTGCATAACATCTGAGGAAAGGAAATAAATAGAGCGTAGAGGAAGGGTGTTGTCAGTTTTCTGTGATTCTTTTGACAAAATCTAGTGATTAAAAAAATTCTGAAAAAGCTAACATGAATAATAATGATTCAGTTATCCTCAGTTTAAACATTTTAATTCAATGAATTTATGACAAATGATGATGTTAAAAAAATTAAATCAGCTGAATCATTTGCCAATAAAGTTGAAATATAATCTTTCAAAATCAATATTTATCACTTTTAAGAAGGCTGGTTTTTTGAAAAAAAATATATATATTGAAATAATTTATATTTTACCAAATTTTGTCTAATTTATGTCTAATTTTGGTGTTCTTTTAAATGATAAAATATATACACAAAGAAATATATACCAAAAAAATAAAGTTTGTCTAAATTTAGGTATATTAGTAATATACTTAAATTATGCATCCTAGTATATAAACATTTTAAATTATACTAAAATAACCATTTCTGCAGTGGATCATTTTCAAATTCTTTATGTCACATCCATAACAAAATAACAGTGAAAGTCTATATATAAATTACATTATATATAAATATTATATTTGTAAAAAACAATTTTGATAGTAGAGTTCAGAATTTATTCGTATACTATACAAGTGTTTAAAAATAGTATTGCAGATGTGACAATTTTTTTTATTTTGGATGTGGGTGGTGTTGTCTGAATGCCAAGTCAATAACAAATATATAAATCAAAATAAAATGGTTTTCCAAAGTGTTAAATATTTTATGTGATAAAATCATACAATTAAATGGAATATATAGCTATTAAAGATTTCTATGAATTTGTGTATGTATTCTATGATTTTATAATACATTATAAAATTTTTATATAATTCTTTTTCTAATAAGTGTCCCAACTGTTGTGACTGGGCTATAATTTTTGTTTTTTCAATTAAAAGAATCGGAATATTTTCTCTTGATGCTCTTAAATATCTCAATTGATCTATTTATGTATTGGTTGTATGCATAACCACATTTTGTATATCATTTTGAATTAAAGTGTTATAAGTGAAATTGTTTTCTATCAACTTGAAATTCCAAAAACTATCATCTTCACAAATATTTTTAAATTGTCAGTCAATAGAAAAACAGATAACATTTTTTAAATTTTGATATTATAAATGCCATCACAGTCCCATTTGCCAGGTGCTGGATGAACAGCTAGTATGCTTTAGGTATGTAAGCCAGGATTTGATGAGTTACCAATCTAATCAAGTGGCCCCTCAAGCCAATTTAAGAATAATTTTGTTTTTACTTTTTTGGTCAACTGAAAAATAAACACAATCACAAGAAATTTGAATTACTTTGCTACCTAACAACGTGGAAGATAAAGTTGATGAAGTTTGAAAGAAACTGTCATACAAACTATGAAAAAACTTTTGTCCCATTATCCCATTTGTATTGATAACAAATCATTGATTTAAGAAGATTATACTGGATCAGTCTGAATCCAATTTTCTTGACTTTTTAAAGGTTTCAAGTATCACCACCAATTAGGTAAATACATAAATCAATGCATTATACAATCAAATCTGATAATATTCTACCAAATTTCAGGATGACAACACCATCTTTGGAACAATTTTTTATTCACCTCCAGTGTTGCTTTTTATGGGTAAGTATGTATTGGTAGATTGTGATGGGCATAATTATCCAGGAACAATTTTGATGTCTAAAAAATTTAAGAAAATATATTACAAAATTCACTAACTATATATGTATTTATGTGTCCATAAATTATTTAAAATATATTTAGGAATAATCTGGGTTATGCAGAGCTGAATTTTAAACAATAGCTAAATTATAAAAAAATAACTTCCAACATCTAATAAAAAGTTAATGGATAGAGATAGGAATAAAAAATAACATATAAGTAAAAAAAACAATCTAATCATGTAATACAATTAAAATATTGAGTATTTATATTATAAAAAAATTATAGAAATGCCTTAACTGTAACAGTGAAATTGCCCTTAATTAAAAAACATACAATTGTTAAATAAAAAATAATAAATATTATGATATAATATAATATTCTATGATAATTCAGTAAGAAGAAAATTAAATATAACAGATATGACAGTAGTAAATTTAATATAAATATGATAGTAGTAAGATGTTTATAATTAATTTAACAAATATATTAACAGTATATATATATTAACAGTTTTTAAAACAATTTCAATGGTTATAATTACTTTAAAAAATAATAACAAAGGAATATTAAAAAACAGTCTTCCTTATATAATTTTAAGCCTTGATATCCATTAACAAAAAGTTAGGTTTTTATTGTGCTATATTGTTTTATACTTTCTTAATTAATTTTTCAAAAAATGCTAAAAATACATCTATATTGAAATTAAAGATTTCACTTATTTACTGGAAAATTAGTTATTCTGACTCAATTCTGGCAAAAAATGTGGACAAATTGCTGAAAAGTCCCAAAAAATCCCATGGTTCAAAATTGTTTAGTTTCTAATTTTGTATTTTCCCATTTCAAAGGATAGGAGAAAAATCTATGGTTTTGAATGAATTTTGATGAAAATAGTGATTTTAAAGCAAATAAACATATTATTTTATATTTTCTCAACCTTTAAATTTTTCCCGACAGGACAATCAACATTTGATACAGTAGAAAATTTGACTCACACAGCACTGATTAGTAGACTTTGGCTTATATTTTATACACCTTTCCTATACAAAGTATTCAATGTCTTGTTTACCTTCATATATATATATAGTGTCATACATACTTATTACCACATTGATATTTTATATCTTCTGCTTGTAGTAAACGTCTATATAATGATAGTGAAAAATTACTTGTTATGTAAACAATAAATTTAACCTTTCCTATAATTTAGAATAGTGCAATGGTAAATATTTTATATAGGTAAGGTGCATAATGTAGGAAACTGTGAGAAAACTTATAATATATTTTTAATGTAGAAATCTACATACATTTAGTAAATGTATGGCCGATTGTATCAGAGAAACACATAATTAAAATATACAGGTAAAATAAAATAAAATATAAAATTGACAAATTTTACTCAAAATATTCTATTTTATTTTATTGTATTTTACCAGAATATTGTTATAATATGATATAGAATCTGTATATACATAACTGACAAAATTGTCCAATCTTCAGCTGCAGAAGCAGATATATATCTAATTTTTCTGCAATAATCCTTACCGATACTCCTGCAAATGTTTTATAAGACATTTTTAGTAATAAAATGTAATATATAAAATGTAAACATAAAATGTGTTCACAATTTGCTTTGGCTATTCAACTAGAGGATTGCTGACAATAAATAAAATAACCTAATGCTTGCATAATATAAAAATCATTTTCTATATTTCTTTTGTTTATCCATTTCATTTCAGAATATTTTTTCTGTATTATCATATTGTTTTAATTTTTCATATTTAGGTATATGTATATATTTTAATTAGTATATAATTCATTATATGATTCCATTATTCATAAAATATATGGCTTTTTCAAATAAAGAATTATTACTTACAATCACAATTAGAAATAAAATTGCTTTATCAATACAATAGTGAGTATGTACAATAGAACAATATGACTTAGAATTCTATATATATATATATATATATATATATATATATATTTGTATATGCACATATGGAAAACCTATGATTTATTATTGGTCTATCATTTACTAAACTAAACTAATATAAATTATTTATGTTTTTATAATAACAGAAGTTTATAAAAGTCACGATTAGTATTATAAATACAAAAAACAATGAAATAAACTGAATTTCTCCATATTTGATTATTCATTTGATTATATTTAAATATATTTTAAAAAAATTATTGAGGATTTAAATAAAATAATAAAATGATTATTTATCATAAATGTCATATATAAAAATCTAAAAAGGAATATTAATATTTTTGTGCAGGAAATAATTAATATAGGATGTAGGAAGCTTCTAATTAGGTTTATTTATTTATTAATATAATAATAAAAAAAGAGGACCAATATAAATGTATATGTAAAGAGTCCAGCAATTTCTAATAATATGTACTGTTTAAATAAACTGATCAAAAATATGTAGGATTAAAAAAATTTATAAAATTGAAATCAATTAAAACCAACATTTTTTAAATAAATAAAATCATAGATATTATTGAAATAATTGTTAAAAGTGTGTGGGATTCATGATATTTCAATTTAATTTTGCATAAAGTAATTAACCATTAGAAAAAAATCTATATATATATATAATAATAATTAATAGTTAAATTTAATATATTATTATTTAATATTGAATATAATATTAGCTAAAAGTTATTATAATTAGGTTCCATCAGCTTATTGTGTACCAAAATTATATTTCTTCAGTTATCATTTTGAGTAGCCCGATTTCAAATTGAGGCCACCGACTTTTTTGTTTTTATTAGTTACATTTTCATTTTTAATAGTATATTAAAATAATTTTATAAAATATTTCATATGGCGTAGAATGTCAAAATAATCACTTTCAGTTTGTAAAAAAATTGACATGCTTTTTAAATAAGAACACAACGGAGCATAATAGAGCCTTCATTTTTAAAAATTAAGGTAAGCATATATTAGTAATTTGAACTGCTTAGCTTTCCAATAAAATTTATATTAATGATACTATCTTTAAAATGATCGAATCGTTACATACATTTTTATTTTATGGATAGTATTACAAAAAAAAATTTGCGTGAATTTTTATGATTTAAATTTTTTTTTACAATTTGTAAGTGTGGTTTGCAAATTATATTTACGGCCGTGCATAATTTATTAACATAAAATTTTCAGAAATTATAGAAAACGTATTCAAATTAAATATACAATTCCGAAAAAAAATTTGTCAAAAATTACACAAATTAATTAGTTTTTTTGTATTTCTTGACAAAGAAACAAAAACTGCTGAGCCCGTGTAATATTATTATAGTAGTCCTTGATATGTATATATACCAAATGTTTCTATAATTATATAATAAATATATTATTCTATAAAAAATGGATCTTCTGTTTAATATAAAAAACAATGTTGTCCTAACTCAATATCGTCTTTTGAATATCGACTGAACTATTTTTTATCCACAAACCATGAATTTCTTGTTCTAAAAGACAGTTGTAGAAAAATCGTAAGAAAGTAATAATTAATTACTAAATTACTAGTTGATTGAAACCCGATCAGGCCCCAATATTTTTTTAACGCGGGCTTATAAATACATATATCATATACTAATTATTAAAACGAATATAAATATAATAAGGCAACGATTTATAAAAAAATACGAATTTGTATATTTTATAGCAACGCAACTTTTAATTGAGTAATAAACTAAATATATATTTTTAATTTCTATATTTAAGCAATTCTAAGAATTTATTATTTAAATATAAAGCTTAAAGGCCACCCAACGTGGGTATCCAACTCATATATGTAGGTATCGATATATATAACATTAAATTATATTTGAAAAAACATTAAGCCCCAAGATCAATCGCTTTTGGGTTTTCCTTGACTGTATATCATGAATATTTTTTGTAATATGCCTACCATTAAATAATATTGATATCGATATGATAATTTTATCACCTTTATACAATCACCCTAACTCTTTTTTAAATATCTGCGGAGGTCTCTGCACACGACACATTCTTAATTAATGATTAATTTTCATGGATATTTTCGTAATTTTTAGACAATTACAATTAGTTTAAAAAATTATTTTTAATTAAATGATAAAAACTCTTTTTTCAATTATTACGATTTATTAAAAATCACTACAAATGAAAAGTTTTAAACTTTCGAATTACACAATAAACAAATTAATCATTCTTATGTGATAAAACAATATGTTTTATTCTAAAATTATGTACCTAATTTATTATTTAATTTACTTATATAGGGTCTACTAGCCTTATGACTAATTAGGTACACATAACGCTCTATCTTATCTGCTTATAAGGAAACGAACATATTTATGAAGAAAAGTGCAGTGTTAAGTAAGTACTTTATACCTACCATTTGCGTAAATCTGCATTTCAAAACCAATACAATATATATAACTAATAATATATACATTAGAGAATAAGAATGACAGAGCACCTATTTTTATCAACAAAAAAAGGCAAAAGTTACTGTGAAATATAAATGTATATAAAGAGGACCATTTATTAAAGTTTTTCAGTCATTATGATTGCAGTAAGTGCACACTACATATAATGTAACGTAACTTTGTTATGCTGTAATGATTTATCAGTTGAAAGCCAAAACAAAAAATTGTAAAAAATATTATATATTTATTTTTGTAAAATCTTTACACATAATACACATTAGAATTAAGTAGACAGAAGGAGAAGTCAAATAGTTAGTGTAATAGAATTCTTTGCGGTATTGTACTGAATATTTTATGTAATATACATAATAGCGAATGAAATTAATAAATAAGAAAACAATTTTTGTAAACATTTTTCAATTCACACAAAAATATACATTAAATCGTTAAAAATACCATTTATGAAAAAAATAGTTATAAGCGCCATTGTCCAACTGAAAGAAAACCAGGCGCAGGTCGAGGATTTTGGTTAGCGACGATTGGTTCATTAAAACTACCGCTGTTCGTATATGTTCCATAGTCCGCCGAATTCCTTGATGTATTGAGATTAATATCTAAAAGAGCTTCAGTGAATGATCTTCGCTTCCAAGCGTAGACCAGTGAGTTAATAAACCCTTGTAGCGGGGAGAAAAGGCTCTGAAAAAAGTATCAAATAATTATAAAAAAATATAATTTCAACAATCAACACTTTGAAAACAACAATTATATATACCTGTATAACATAGAGCCAGTACAAATCCTGCATTGTATAACTTTCATGTAAGGTTGCGATACCGAGAACCAAGGCTAAAAGAAATTAAAATAAATATACATGGTGGTTTGATTTTCAGTCATGATTGATAGTATAATTAATAAATTCTTTAATCAATAAAGGAAAATTTAAAACAATAGATACATTGACGTCTCCATGGAAACAGAAATAAACAACATATTTATAAAACGCACGGGAGTCACTTACAAGGAAACCAGCAGACAAGGAATGCAACTTGATAGAATATGGCCCTGATTCGAATAGTTCGGATGACTTTGTGCTGATACTCCGATACCAGACCTCTCCTGGCCTCAACTTTCCTGTACTCACGTAGTATGAAGCAGTAGATGATGGTGTTCAGTACAAGGACCAGTATCAGGGGAATTAGGAAGCCTAGCCGACGGAATATAAACCAACTTTTTTCGTGTTCATTCATTTGAGACTGCGGAGAATACAAGCATCGGGTTTCACTTTTATTACCGTACATTATTGAAAGCAAATAAACATGTTGAATAATAATTTAATATTTAGATGTTTTTCAGTCGATTTTAAATTAAACGAAATTCTACTATACATTTTAAAGGTCAAAATACAATTTCAATTATGATACACAAGCTTTAAAAAATATTTTAAAGATAATGTTGTAGAGGTTTTGCCATTACTTACTTTCCCATATTAGGTACTTGTCAGTTAAACCATATTGTTTATTAGTTTATGTTGTCCATATTGTTTATATTGTTATATGCATACTTATTACTCTCACCCATGTTCATTCTTATGTTATTTGTATTGTATACTTATAGTATATTCATATATGTTCATTTCAGATATTTGTAACATTTTTAATGACAATTCAATAAACGTCGTTTCATGAGATAACACATACTTGTTTAAATGTCACTTACACTGCAGCTATCATTTAAATAGTGAAACATGGGCAGACACCTAAAACAAAAGAAAAAGATATTGCATTGCTATAAATAAGTGAGAATTATTATAAATTAGTTGCACCAATATGTGAATATAAATCCATTAATATTATTAGAGATAATGCTTACTATTATTATTATCGTCGAAACTATTTTTATTACCAAAAAGTCTAATGCAATTTTAACATATTTTCCATATTTAATTTAAATAATATCTAAATAAATTTAAAATACGATTCATTTTATATGGTTCCAAACTAAACAAGGATTAAAAATGGATTTTCAAAAATTGACAATAATTAGGGAATTCTTTCATAACACCAGCGTAACGATTTTTTAAATAAACTATACTATAACATAATAAAATACTAATAAGAACTAAGCCATCAGAACAAATAATCAACGTAAAATTATCGATTTAAAGAAAACATTATTGATTTCTATTTATAATAATTATCCCAAGTTTACCTGAGCTATAGTTGTTGAAATAAGATTGAACATATAAATTAAGTTCCACTTACACAGGGCAGTGGCGTATATCTTTGCTTCCATCACGAATTGCGATCGGTACCAAAAAGCTAAGTGTCACAACAATAGGTCCTAACCTGGAAACAAATTGTACAAATTATCGTTTACTACGAATGGTAACTTCACCACTGCAGTCTGGTGTAACGATCCGAACTGATGTCGTCGAGCCTAATTATGCATTTATAAGTCATACAAGACGAATATTTATTTGAAAACGTTTGCAGTGTAAATCTATTACAAAAACCATCATCTTCCAGAATGTCTTGATTGATGAGGTCAGAGCTCACGACTTATCAAGTCTTTTATACCATGCCGTCGCTTAGAAATATAACAATCTAGAAGTTGTTGTCAAGACAATGTAATGACTAGGGGAAGTAGAGTAGGTATGGATAAGATGGTGGCTCCCAAAGATTCAGTTTCTTGTCGCTGGGGGAACTTTAGTAGAAAAGAGAAGGAACATTGCTGTTAACTTAAATCAGGCTTTCGTGCAACAGAAATCTATCCTAATGACTCATCTGTCCGGCAGAGAATCTGGAGACAACTCTAAAGTGATTGAACAAAAAGCGGACAATGTTCTTGGAGATCTCCAAAAATGAAAGAAAAATGAAGGTCGAAGATTCTTCCTATATAGGGGTCAACACAACTGTCAACACAATGTTAATGTGTAACTGCAAATATAATTTTACTAAAGTGTGTATAGGTATGGTGGTGTCATTTCATTTTCTGAAAATGTTTTTAAATTTACGGATGTATAGCTGAACTTTTAAAAATAATAGTTTAAGTTAAAGTAATAACGGAATATGTGGAATTTTAGATAAAATGTATTAATAATATATAGCTTCACAACATATAAAAAACTTGAAAAATTTAAAAAAATGTTTACGATATTTATATAATATGAAGACAAAATTACATACCAAAATGCTGCATATAAGGCCATCACTATTGGTCTGTATCTCTGAAAGATAAATATAATATTTTAAAAATAAAACAAAAACAACATTATAAAACACCTAAAAATATAGTCTGTATATTGAAAACTGTGATAACAAACAAAAAAAGAAGCAATTAATAATGTAAAATGGTATTAAAATGCGGTTTAGTGTCATATATAATAATAAGCAGAAAGCCATATTCATTTTCATAATTGAGTTAAATATACATTTTTAGTGATTGTTAATATTGTGAGAATATGATTCGTTCAAATATGGTCCGAAGTATGAATTAAACACATAGATTATTTGGTAATTATAATTAGAGATAACAAGCGAATGTTTTAGCTATTTAGATGTTCATGACATAATTAATCTCATGCAATACAAAAAATTCAAATTTACCTCAACAATCGCTTAGTTAAAAAATTAATAATAAAAATAAAATATCAATTCGAACATTACAGTACTTTAGAATATTTTTTAACCAATCTAAAGAATATTTTTAGATTACAAATGTCATAAATTTTGTTTATATATCTAATAAAAACAGACACAGATACGTGGCATCAATCCTTTTTTCTAGATATTTACCTAAAAATTTGCCACAACGTAATTACAAATAAAGTACTTTATTATAATCACTTCTACTAATAGGTGAATAGGTGCTATTTCTAAGAACACTTGTTTAAGAAGACCTTTTAAAGGTTAATCTAGATTCTGACTATAGAAGTACAATACAGAAATAATCAATATACTCAACATAATTACTGTCTTGGCAGTTTTATTATAGCAAGACTGATTATAAGAAATAGTTATATGCAAGGTTTGTACAAGATTTACATCCTGATTGTTCTAAAAATAGGTTGGTGAATAAGAATCTATTAATTTGTAAAGAGGACACCTGCACGTGTGAAACTAAAAAGTAAAGATGTTAGCAGACAGTATTAGTTCTTATTTATTTCGAGAGTAATTTTAAAAACAAAATTATTACATAACATCACAAATTAACAGACTGTAAAAGACAGTTAAATTTATACCAAATTCTTTGAAAATATTTTTTGATATTCTGTAGAAATTATAATTCAATAAGATATTTTATAAATAAACGCAAATCAGAGATATAAAGAAAGAAAAAGATCAACCATAGCTGCTATATATTTTCTTATACCAATAATTTCTATGACAACTTAATATGAAATAATGATCCAAATTCTACTTATTCATAATATGCAAAAAGCCTTCACTTACCTACTGTACCCATACATCACTATTAAACAAAGTTATACAATAAATTGTAATAATTTAATAATGGTGTAATATTCTGGGTAACCTTTGACATGCTTTATTCAATTTTTACAAGCAATTTAAAATTCTATAAAAATTGTTTCAAATAGTGAATCAATCAAGCAAAGTAGTTAACTATAATACTAAAAATATAATAAAAGATTCATAAAGGAGAAAATATATTTTGTAAAGTTTCAAATTAATCCACATTAACTTAAAACTATTAAATTTAGCGGATTATTACACTGACATGACTCCATTCAACTGACCGAAATTGTTTAAGTAATATTGTTTAGACTTTTGTTAATTCTAGTGATTACTATCTAAGTATAAGTTTTAAAAAAACTACTTAGTAACATTAAATTAGATTTATTTCAGAAAATGGTAAAGGTCAATGTTAACCATATATTAAAGATGTGATATATTCTTAACCGTTTCATAACCTTTTGTAAGAAAATGTTGTGTTACATAAGACAAAGTTCTAAATAATAATTATTGGCGTTATGCACAGTAAATACGTTAATGATGATTATTAGTTATAAATTAATTAAAATGAATAGCAATATAATTAAGAATACATTAGGAATAATAATTTAATCATACTTCATCATAAGTTTCATAAAACTGAAAACAATAATACAACAATATGAAGAACAAACTTTTAACCTTGAAAAAATTGATTTAAAAGATAGTACTTAATATTCAATAATAAATACGATTAAATATCTTCAATTGAAAATTATTTATTACAAAATGAATGCACAAATTTACCTTGCGTGAGACTATAAGTCATTGATAAAAAGATTTTAAACACATTCTCTCGACTAATAAAATGATTAAATATAATTCATTGATAAATATGCATCGTTAACCTACATTTTCTTCCCAGGTTGCTTCATTTCGCCGTCGACTAGAATAGATTCTCATGTAGGACTGAGCCGCATAGAGAATAGTCAGTAGGAATGTGGACACGAAAAATGACTTTTAAAAGAGAGGACATAAATTCGTAAGATTAATATATAATGCAGGAAACTAAATGATGAAGACAAAATCATAGACATGTTTTTAATTTCAGAACAAGGATAGTAAGGTGTTATACTTACATTTGTAATTCCAGTTAAAAAGGCACAAGTAAGGACAGTTTTGAAAGAAGCTTGTGAAAAGATGGAAACAAAACTGCTGACCATTAAAGCTATTGATGCTAAACTGTCTGCTAGAGAGAGATGCACAATTGGATGCACCTTTGAAAATGAATATAAAATACCACCAAATTATAATTATAAAAATGAACTCTAATTACAATAAAACTACATAATAACATCCACAAAAAGAACAAACTAAGAAAGTGAAGAAAAAGTTAAAAAAAACCATTAACAATTTATGCTAAAGATAAGCAAACTTACATCAGGTTTGCAGCATTTTCGCTTCAATACGGAAGCTACTACTACTGATCCTGCTCCAAAAATACTAAAAATATGAATGAGTTAAGAATAAACACATGATATGACTGTATTAATTTTTCTAATTCAAACGATGAGTAAGTACCTACCTTAATAATGCAGTTGATATGTAGATATAACTGAGCCTGTTCATCTAAAACATATTCGAAATTAACATAATTTTATATCAAGCAAAATAAACAGCAAATAATGCTTGTACATTAAAAAAACATAAATTAATTTTACATATTGATTAGTAAGTAAAATGTAAAAAATTGTACTAATTACTTAAGAAGCAGTAAATTATATTATAACAATTACTAAAATATATTTTTAAGAGTTCACTAATACATGTTCTATTATAAAATGTAATATAAAAACCTGATCATTATCCAATGCATTGTCTGTTATATTTGTAAATCTGTAATAAAAACATTATTGTTAAATAATTTAATTTATAAAAATAATGAAATCATATTTTAAAACAATTGTAACACATCTTTGGAAAGGTAATCGGTCCATTTAAAATAAATGCCAGTTACCTTGTAATTAACATTTACAATAAAAATAGTGACAACCAAATATATAATCAAGAATATAGGTAGAAAATATTTCATAGTTTTTTTAAATAATATACATTTAAATAAATTTAGAATTCAAAATTATTTATATAAAAAATCTTTAGAGTATCCAGTTAGGAATTTTAAATTAATCACATAGAAAAACTGTATTAATAAAACATTCATTCGGAATACAGAAATTGAAAAACTATATTTTATATAAAACAAAAATTTATATAAGGTCATGAGCCTTTATGATTTTAATAGGTACATTTTTTTGATAATAAAAAAATTTGAAAAACCTTAATTTTGAGTAAATTATTTCTATATTGTTTATTTTTTGCATAACTAACAAAACTCACAAATACGGATTATTTGGCACAAACTAAGAAAAATCAATTTTAAAATCATAAGGAATGATGGTTACTATGGTTTGGTAAAATTAAATGATGGATTTATTTTAAAACATTTTGATAAAAAAATAGGCAGAAAAGAGAATTTAACTTCAATTTATTAATTGAGAGTAACTTGCAAAAAATATGAAATTTTCATGTTAGATAGGTAAAAAAGCAATAATATATTAATCTAAAATTATATTTGTGGAATTTAAAATCATTCCTAATTTTTTATTGGGTTTAATCTATGTTGGTAAGAAGAAAAAGATCATATGCATAAACATTAATAACTTAATTCTTAATATATTCATATTTGTGTAATTATATAAGACCTACACTAGCATATTTTATTAATTTGAAAATAAATAAGAAATAATATAGTACCTTTAACTCTTAATTAAAAAATATATATTAATTAACATAAAAATATATGTAGTATACCTTTTCTGCTGAATTTGAAATACAGAAATAATTTATATTTATTTCAAATTGACATAAAAATATGATCAACTGCAAAAAATATATTTTGATATCTAATATAGTTAAGCTTTTTCAAAAAAATATAAGTATGTCCATAGAGTCAAAGTAAATAAATAAATGTGTGAAAATAAAATTATTACAAAATGAAAAGATATTGAATGTTTAATTATTAAAACAATAAATGCATATTAAAACTTGTTGAGATTCTCTAGTCATATTGAAGTGTTCTCATCTCTAGATCCTTACATTACATATATTTAGTTTCTCTAAAAATAAAAGGTTGGTGACAAAGTTATTTATCCTCTGAAAATATAATCAAATACTAATTTTGTGTAACTAATGGTACCAAAAAACTATACCTAATATTTACTCCTCATTTTGTAATATTTTATATCAAAATTTTACATTTAGTACAGAATTTTTAAATAAATAATATAACTTTTAATATGTTCTATCTATTTCTAAATATTTTATAGTAATTGATATGGGTATTAACAGCTAAGAAAGTGATGTATATTATGTTTGAGTTGAACTGAATACTCTATTAAATTAAAACATCAAGTTTTATTATTTTACTAAAAAATAGTTTTGTCAATAATACTTACATACTTTTAAAAATATCTATTTTGAATTTATAGTTAATACTAATAAATATATTTAAGAATGTAATAGTTATATAAATAATTTTAATTTCATATTTTTTCATTCACCATTAATTTAAGGAAGTAACTACAGTACCTCCTTCTCTGAGGTATTTATATAGACATACCTGATGTGCAGTTCTCATATAATGGCATATTTCCTATTTTTTGATAGCAATTGAATTATAACATGCACAGTGGTACTGGAAGCTTTTTGAAAGTGTGTGGGGGGATTATCTCAGGAGAGCCCTAAATTTAGGCTTTTTGAAAGGGGGTGGGGTGAGTGGTGGCCCTCATTTTGGCAATTAAATTAATGTATTCTTAAATTATAGATTCAATGCCCAAATTAATAATAATATACTGTAAACTCCTAATTACCTTCTTCAGGAGGACTCCCTACCTACCTATATTGAATCCTTACATTTCCCAGAGGTGCCCCTACCCATCCATATTTACTACACTCTCTACTTTTTAAAGGGGCTCCATAAAATTTTTCATAAAAAGTGTTGCAGTGCCCATAATGCAATATCATATAAAAAATCCCATAAACAGTATAATAACATATAGTATAATCTAGATTTTAATATTATAAGTGCTACAGAGAATATATGCAGTAGGTACTTAAAATATTTTAGTTACAGGGTTCCTATGATTTTCCCAATTTGAAATTAAAGATATATTCAAAAGATTTTTTATGGTCAATTATAAAATAAAAGGGATTTTCAAGTGATATTTAAGTGTCAATTATATAAATAAAACATTGTTGTATATAATGTTTTAATGTTAATATAATACATGAATGAACAGAGTCTGATATCAAAGTCTGTTATTTTGAATAAACTGGTCATCTAATATATTCAGACCTGCCAATATAAGAGGTTAGACAATTGGGACATGTCATGAGGGACCAAAGTGTATTTCATGTGGAGCATGAAAGTTATTTTTTTGGGGGCTTTATGAAAAAATATTTTAATACAGATTTATCAAGCCACATAATGTCATTAGGAACACATGGTAAATGGATTCCTGTTAAGTCACAATGGCAATCCACTCTTTATTGAGCTAAATCAACGAGGCTGAGTGTAACAAAATTTTCGACCACTACCCATTGCATGGGGAGAAATAAATCGATGAATAAATCTGAGAATAATCCATTCTGATTGGTCGAAAACAAATATAATACAAATGCATTGTGGCCAAATGAAAAGCCACATATATTTATACTGCAAATCTGAATATTTTTCAAAGATTTGGGTAATTGTGACTGACTGCATGTGCTTGTTATCTTGATTTCATGTTGTTAGTTTTTGATAGAATTCATTGGATTTCATCATATATTTGTATTACATTTATTCTTATAGTATACTTTGTATTCTTTAACTTACTGTATTTTATTGTATTTTTCTGTTTATTCTTGTATTTATGTACTTAGTTATTCTTTATTCTTTATTCTATAGTGTATTATATTTATTAGTAAATCTATATTCTATTACTCTTGATATTATTTTAGTATTTTGTTGACTTATAGTTTTATTCTAACTCTGATAGGAACTCTAGTAGTGATGTTAGTTCAGGTACTTCCTCTTCTTTCACTGATGCTATGGTTTGGGAAGAGGTGTTTGATCATAATGAACAAATGCTTCACATTCCAGAATTTTTTGGTGCAGTTGGTCTGTCTTCAGATATATCCAAGGAGGATTTTCAAACCTAGCTCAGTTGTATTAGTGCTTTTTTGTCAGATAATCTGTGGCAGCATGAAGTACAATGTACTAATGCTAGGGCTTGTGAGAGGGCTGTTGGATCTCATATGGTTCAGTGGCAAGATGGTAGTGGAAGTAAATCTCATATGGTTCAGTGGTAGTGGAAATAAAGCACTGGTTTGGACTTTGTTTGTATATGGGTATCAGTCACAAGCCAGAAATAAATCTGTATTGGTAAAAAGATATTTTACATTCTTTGGATCTTTTTTGGCAGCCCAATATCATGAGCCAAGATGGATTTATGCATATTTTGCAAAAATATGTGAAGTATTATTCTGTCAATAATACATTTATTAAAAGCTAACTTGTATACTTTTGGTCATTTCAAAAGGTATATTTATAGTAAAAATAATACAATATTAAAATTATATTTGTGAGAAATGAAACCCATGATAGAAAATTTCTATATTATAGCTGTCATTGCAAGTGTCTCTTATTTCATTTTAGTTGCATAATATTT
>JAUZNC010012217.1:9626-30025 GCA_034780395.1 Vannuccia rotundouncinata | reverse complement strand
GGGAACAGCCGGAAGCAATGGAGGAGTACGCGCGGCTTACCAAGTCGTGACTCCAAGTCGCCACAACAACAACAACAGCAACAGGTGAACACACCTTTTCATTGGCCAGGCGTTTGAAGACATTTGAATGACTCAACAATGCTTTAACTCCTTGGCACTGCTACACTGGCACAATAAGAGATCAGAAAGGATAAAAGTCCAAAATATTGCAGAATTATTTATTACTTGTAATGACAATAGACAGAAAACTTTGGTACTTTCCATCATGTATTTTGTCCTCTGTTTACACTGTATAAATTGTATTACTTATCTGTTTAAGTAATGAAATATGTATGTATTTGTAGGCATGTGTATATATATATATATATGAAATGTATAAAAAATATTAAATGTACAAAACAAATTATTAATATTATTATATGATTTTTTGAAAAATATTAAAATGATCAAATAAATACATGTTATTTAATTTATTGGATTATATTATATTTATTTGTAACTTACAATGTTCCCACCCAATCTCAATGTTTTGCTGAAGCTTGCAAAGTGTCTCAATTTTTTCCTTAAACTTAAAGATTAAAATCACATATTTATTGATGTACAAAAACAATGAAATGTTATTGCCAATGAGCTTAATCTCAAGCTTAATTTTTATGAGTAAAGCCTATCAATGAGGATGAACCTGTGTTGGTAGGCATATATGTATAACCTATGCCCAACATACATAGCTATATACTTGCTAACAACAATCAATCATTTTTAAGTGTACATGTCATTTTTTTAATTTAAAAGATGATTTTAATGGTAGATGGGAAAATTTCATTACCTTTAAAAATATGCTACATATTAATAATTATTTTCCAGTAAGTGTAAATCTTTTTTTTTCTGAATATATCAACCAACCTAGTCTGCGCCTAAACAAAATCAGCCCCCCAATCTAAATTATGCTCCACAGTATAAATAATAATCTAGCTTTGCATTTATAACCCCAATCACTATTATTACACAAAGGAAAATCAATCTAAGTTCTTGATGTTTGATTTGTTAAAATCTGATCATATATAATTTTGTTGTCATGCTTTGAAATTTAGTTCCAAAGTAATGCTGGTCATTGATATTACAATTTGAGAGATGCAGTTATATATTCATAACTCCCTGCACAAACTGTCTATGACATGACCATTTTCAACTCATCTGTGACTGTAAAATATGTTTGGAAAACCAGGGAATAAACAGAGAATTTGTAAGAATATATTTATAGGAATAATGGAAAATGTATCTAAAAAATTAGAGAAAAATATATTCTTTCAAGGACATATCTCTAAATTCCAGAACATTTAAGGATAATCCAGGACATTCAGGACTGCAGTATGAACTCTAATTAATCTTAGGCCTTAATGGCTGTTATGAATAAGATCTCATCTATGACAAGCCTATTTTGATATATAAATGATTTATAAATAGGATATGACAAAATGCTTGTCTGTTACTATGAAAAAGACATGGTATGTGGCACATCCTCCAGACAGACTGGATTGCAGATATTTGTGTATAGTACATAATTAACATTTTCACCAGGCCACATAAAAACCATGCCTGCCCTCACCTGTGAAGATAAGGTGGCAAGCCTGTAGTATAAGTATTAGAGGATGCTGTCTATCATTATCTTTATTTAATATTGTATTGTCATAACATAAAAAAATTATTAAATAAAGGAATGCTAAGTTTTAGAATCTCTTGTATTAATTATATGACTATAAAATGGAGTCTTTTTTGAATATTTGAATGTAATTTGAATTGAGTGAATTACTAACTTGTCTAAGTTCCAAATGAAAATTTTAAACTACAAATAGTATTTATAAAAAATAATCTTTTTGGGCACATTATTATTTAATTTTATATAGTATAGATTTCGCTATATTGTTTTTTTACAAATACTAAAAAGACAACTTACCAAAATACACAATAAACTGTTTTAATCTACAGTATTATTATAATGTCACTTTCAAAAACCATTTATTGCTTATTAATGTAGAAAAAAGTAAAAATCGCATTAAATGAATGATTTCAAAATTAATTAATTTCCAATTTTATTAATAATTTAATAAGTATTATATAAGGAATATATAAACAAAGTTCACTAAAAATAATATTAATATAAAATCCCGTTCTTTCATTGTGAGTTTAATTTGTGAGGTTTCAAAAATATTTATGTTAATTTTAAATAATTATTTAAAACATCGTTTCATTTTCGATAAATACATATATAATTAATTAAAATCATTACAACGTAAATAAGAAATATATTTTAATTTAATCATATCACAATGATGTAACATAAATGCTCTGTATAAATGTAACCTCAAAAGCTGTAATAAATTAATTAAATTTGACGATGATGATGATTTACAATGATTTATTAAATGGATTTAATATTGAAATACACTTTGACAAGAGTCAATAAAATAAGTTGATTCATTAATTGTTAAAGCTAACAAAACTATAAAAAATTCAAGATCTGACTATGTTTCAATATTTTTTATATTGAAATTCGATCTTGTATATACGCATTTAATATTCCAGTTACCGAATATATTATATTATTACTTTACTGTTTTAAACATATAATGTTATTTGTGGAGCTTATCTTTATTTGAACAAATAACAATTTGTTGTTTAACGTAATTATTTATAAGAATGATGAATATTTACATATATATTCAATAATATTTTATGTATTTACTAATTCGGATAATCTCTTATATTCATATATAGTATTCCAGATATTATTTGGCTTCAATTAATGTCTAGCAAAATTCATTTCCTGAACATTTGTGTCCAACAACTTATCCCAAAAATTTTACAAATAATAAAGAATCTAATTCACATATATTCTTAATTACGTGTTATAGAAAAAATTATTTCCTATAACACAATATATGGTAAATAATAACATCAGTCTACTTATATCTAGTGTTGAATTTCCATTTTAAATGAAAGTTTTGAAAATTTTAATGATTTAATTTTTTAACTTCAATGTTTAGTAATTTACTTTTATAAGCTTGGTTATTATTCATAACATTGGAAAAAACCTTGGTAGGTATACCTATATATTCTTGAAATAGCTATAGGTCTTTAATTACTATAGAAGGTTTAGTAGTATAAGAATTAAGTAATATTTTAACTATATTAATTAATAATGGATAATTATTTATTCTCTAAATTTAGCCTTTTGCTATAATCAATTTATTTATATCATTATTGTGAATTAACATAATAATTATTCCGTTTTACTAAAATGAAGAGATGGTTAATGTGTAACCTTAAGATCTGACATATTTTACATATAATCAATAAAACAAAAGGGTTCACTTTACTTTTAACTATATGTGTTGTTATCAGTTCCCCCTCTTGAGATATCATATCATTTATTTGCTGTAAATGTGTTCCTTCCTGTCGTGAGAATCTTATAAATCTGCATTACTCATCTTTAAATTACTCAGATTGTTACAAATGTTTTAAACACATTATATTTTACCAACAACTAATTCTTTTATTTGTTTGTTGTTCAAATACACTTTCCTCACTCGCTGCCGATGGAGGTTACTTATTGTATACGCTTATGTACGCTTTAGCTAATACTAAAAGCAATATTTATAGTATATTTTGGAACTATATAGTATATTTTGGAACTATATAGTATATTTTGGAACTATATAGTATAACAATGAACTTTTATAATGGCATTACATCAAACCTTAATAAAAATGAAATTATCTAATATTAAGACGTACGTGAAACACATATAAATGTTTCGGTAATACGTGTATACGTAAATCTTTTGTAATCTTGTTGCAAAATTTACGATATAATAAACGGAGATTTAAATCAAATGAGAAATTATATAATATGATGATTTATAATATTTGACGAATATTCAAAACTTCTGTTATAAGCGAAGTTAACTTTTAATATATAATAATTTAATAGAGTTCTTCAGAAATAATACTATATATATATATGACTTTCCCTTGAAACAAAAATAACCACTTTTAATAACAGAAATATTTATTTGATGGTTTTTAATTGTTAGCTACAAATTATTGTTTATAATATTAGAAAAATTAGATAATTAATAATAATAATATTTGGGTTATCAACACAAAAAACTAAATTATTTTTAGATAATACTTGTAATACTTTTCTAAACAGTTATTTTAAACTTATATATGTATAGGTATATCACAGTGTATACAAAAAAAATAACAGCTAACATATAGCAAGCTAATAAAATATAGTAAATATCAAGTATATACAAAACATGTTATATAAATGGAAGTTATCCTATATATTGACAATGATGCAACCACCAATAAAATAATTATCAGGTTTATTCACAATGATCACAGAGTTATATGAACAAATCATTTATATAAAAATCAATATATCACAATGATCAAATATTTTGATCGATAATTTGTTGAGTAAGCGATGTGAGAATGATATGTATAGATAGTGTGTGTATTTTATAAACTGTATAGGTAGCACTACACAAAGGATTTTGTAGAATGGTAAATCACGGATAAATATATCTACGACAATTTTAACCGAAGTTGTATTCTTTGTTTTAACTTTGTGTTGTGTTAAAAATGGATCAGTTAAAATCAAAACTATATAAATAATTTATTTTAAACTAATTGAAAACACCACAAAGTGAAAAGATCAATAATCTTAATACTAAAAGTAGAAAAACATCATAATGTATTAATATCACAAGAAAATATAAAGAGTATCAATTTTCTCGACCGAGGTATAAGCAGTGGCGGTGCAATTTAATTAACATGTGGAATTTTGCGGAAATACTATTTGCGGATTAAATATTTGTATAATGAGTGGAGTTTATAAGAATATGTACTTATAAGTAAAATATCAGTTAACTACACAATATGAATAGAATAATGTTTATAGACAAGGTTTTTAAATAAAAAAACAGAAAATATCACCTGAGTTGAACGATACAAAATACAATACCTAACTAATTTATGTATTCAGTCACCAGTAACTCTGGTTTAAGCCATTATATCATTATTATTGTGAATATCATATTCGAACTTCTAGTTCAATCTACTCCGGAAAATACGAGCATCCATTTTCAGATGTTTGTCGTGATCGTATGTTTAAAAAATATTGATTAACGAAATATCAATATTGCTATATATTGATTCTGTACTAGTGTTTGATTTAAATTAAGATTATTTAAAAATGAGTTCTATTTAGATACGGAGCATACTGTATAACACCTAGATATAGGTAAATAGTTACGTAATTTTATTCTTTTGTACAATTGTTGTTAGAACAAATACACCAAGATTTCTAACCACGCCGCATAAATTGATACACAAGGCGTTGACCATTGACCTTCTTTAAAATGTTCTTGGCATAATAATATCTGAAATGATGAAATAAAAAGACACAATAAATAATTAAATAAATACATATCATTAAAATAAGATTATCTAAAAGTAAGTAAGAAATTTCACATAAGTAATTTAAACATGTGTTTTTATGATCTTCAAATGTGATGATCAATTAATAAAATAGTTTTGGCGATTAGCAAAATCTTTATCAGTCCCTCAAATTCAAAATCTATAACAATCAGGATCAGTTTCAGAAGTTTTAGTTTTTCACATTTTATTTGTGACAAGATATTTATTAAAATGTTTCATCTATAAATGTTAACATTAAAAAATCAGAATTGTCATATAATTAATTTTGATACAAAATCAGTTGTATAGCAACGTATAAATAGTACCAATGTATTTCATTAGATTATAACCAATATAGTCACTTCCGGTCACACTCCGTAAAATAGCGGAACACAAACATCACTGTCAACAGACTAACAATAATTTAGCTACTATTAACTAAGATAATCTTCACATGGAAGGAAGAAAAGGAAGATAAGGAAGACGCAGTCACAGGTGTTAAAGGAGGAGAGTATACTTGGAGATTATCTAAGACGATTCACAAGAACGGAAGAATTTATCGGAAAGCGCACCTCATTCCCACGAGTTATTTCCTGAATAATCATAAATTAGCTTTCATCGTAAAATAGTAAGTTGGCAGAATTATAATCATAATTACGAGTTATTATAAAAGAAGAATGAAAATTGATTTCAAAATTAGAAAATTTGTTCCAGTTAATGAATTGAATCAAAATAAAACCAAAAACTTCAACTTCCTTAATATCTATAGAAATCATCAAAATATTTACATAGAAAGTTTCGCTGTTTGCCAAAAGGCGGGTCTATAATATACTTACGATGGACTAATATAATACAGCTTTATAATTTCAACTTTAGAAAATCTACAATTCTTTTGTAATATAGAGCTGGCATTTGAACGTCAAGTCGGAAGATGTGAGCACACACATATAGTGAGTAGAGTGTTTGTGTTATACTTATAGAGTATACGGAACTTCAAAAGTTCGCTTCCCGATGCCACATATTTGGTTATGTATAGCGTTGAATGTCAATTTTAACCTTAAATCGATTTTCCTATAATCAATATTTACAGAATAAAACAAATTTTTGTCGCAGTTATAACGAACAAAACTGTACAGATGCGAAAAGCTGGCATTTCAAATTTAATTTAACATAAATTTGTAAATATTTATTACCTGAGTGCCCGACCCATTGTTTCATAATTCATGTTAGGTTTCTTCTTGTGAATCCCCCACAGCATTGCCACTGAAGCGCTGTTCACTAGCTTAAATATTTGTTCTTCTTTATCTAACCACTTGATCAGACTGGGATTGTGTTCAGGATTATTGAGCAAGCCCAGAAGAAATTGCCACAAATGACACGGGGAAGATCCGCGGGGATTCCTCGCAGATCCCTTCTGGACGGATCCTTTTCCGGGTCTTATAGCAGAAGCTCCGTGAACATTGTCGCGATAATCAGAATGGCCAGGACGCGTCATAGACAAAAGTGCTTCTGCTGCTCGAGCATCCTCCTCTTCTGAATATTCCCCATCAAAGCTATTTCCACCTGAGATGTGAAGTCGGGGAGGAGAAGCGGAACTGTCAGGACTGCGGAACTCCTGGCTTTCTCCTGTGTAGCGGTATCTACAGCTATTCTGTCCTCGCACACTGAAGCCGGGGATGTGAAGGTGATGGGGTCTTGTTGGGAGGGAGAGATGTCCTGTATGGGCAGGCTGTAGGGAGGGCATGCCCTGAAGGGGGTCATCATCTGACGGGCTTTCTGGGGGAGTAGACTGCGCTGATGAAGTCGATGATAATGTATCTGAAGGACACAAGAAGCGAATCAATATTTGATATCTAAATATATTTGAAGCGATATACGCACAAAAAGAAAAATAAATATTCTGAAAAAAGAATTTTGTTTTTACTTTTTTATTATTTTTTTATCATCGCTTTCGCATGGTTAATTTTAAAAACTCTCGGAGTGTATAAATTATAATGGGTTGATGATAATGATACTTTATTTATTACTTATCGCAGAGTTAACATTATATATAATACTAAATGGTTCCGGCTTTACGTAGAATGAATATTATTATTTTACGGGTCACAATCCAGGGTTGGTATATTATAATTATGATCTTGAAGTTTTAGTTTATGTAACAGGTTTCTGGTATATTGGATACAACTGCTGTGATATTATAGATAAACTATTCTAGTACAACTAAAAGGTCTGAGTGCAGTTTTTGACAATAAGTACAGTGTACGTTATGGAGTAGAATTGTAGTTGATATCAAATTGATATCTGTGTCCAGGTTAGATTGAAAGGACCCTCATCAAATGATATGAATCTATGACATGTGACCAAGTTAGAATTCTCTCTTCCTGAACAAGCTGAGAACTTCTTTTGATCAAAGAGCAAAGCTATATCGTGCACTTTTCACCTTTGTCATAATTCAAGGAAGAGAGGTGCGATCAGCAGACATACAATATTAAGAAAATTTGTTATTAATGTTACACTTGTTAACGAGCTCGAAGTAATTAATAAAGATCTCAAAAGATCTTTAATCTCTTAATAAATGCAAACTGTTTTATTAATATACAGTACTACAAATTATATCCAGTTGGCGTAGGAGTTGGTCTAATAATTAATAAAGTGTGGCCATTGAGCCAGTACAATATATTAACACACACATACAAATATCTTTAAATATAGCGTACTACATATGAGCGCAATTTAAGGATTATAATTGAGTAAATGCGCAGCAAAAAACTCTATTTAAATTTAATATTTATATATGTATATAAAATTTCAAAGCTTTTTAATACCTGGAATCGGAAGTCGTGTAAAGATCATATCATGTAATCTTGCTCCTGGAGAAGACAGAGGTTGTGTTTGAGAAGGAAAGCCTACAGCTTTTGGGAACTGACTAGAAGGATCAAGACCTATGACATTGTGTGCTCGTTGTGGATTGCGATGGTGCTGTGCGGTCACTTGATGCAATTGGTCACTTGCTGGGGCAGGAGGCAGCACGAAACCTGGTGTGAGGCTAGGAAGCGATCTAGAAGCCAACAGGGCTGACATGTTGAGAAAGGCCGGTAGCATGTGCTCAGGACTGAGGTAGTTTTGAAGGAAACTGGCCGGAATTCCATTAGGAGAGACGAGATCAGAGGGTGATGGTGATGGTAGCAACATATTTACAGGTGGTTGAAAACCGAATTGTGTGCTGATTTCTAAAAATGAATATTATTTAAAAATAGGATTATTGTTTAAATATATAATTTGTATATAATTATGTGGCGAAATTTTTTGGGGCGGTAATATTTGAATGAAACTTTGAAAATGATTGAAAGGATTTCTATAGTTCTATATTTGAACATAATCAATTAAAGTAATGTGGTGGTTGTGTTTATGTGGTTAAATAGAATTTATATTATTTAATGTATATTATTTAAATTATTACTCACGCATTAAAGTCATCACTCGATGGAGTACTTTTGATAAGAGCGAGAATTGTGAATTTTTTTTAAATTTACCATATTTAAAGATTTTACTAAACATTTATCACATTTTAACGTATTTTAACAAATTTTATCATTACTAAAAATCCTTAAAAATTCTTTGAAATCTATGAATATCCTTAAAATTCATAAAAATCACTAAATAGATTTTTCACATTTTAACGTATGTATTTATTTATTTATTTATTTTGTATTCACTTGTATTTCCCTTTATTAGTTTAAAATTCTTAGTTTTTTATTGGTAACATATATTTTTTTATTAACTGTGTTTTACTAATCCTCCTCGTATACACATTATAGTATAATAGAGAGAGTAAAGATGTGAAATATATGGAGGCGTCCCATGTCCTCATATTGTTACTCATTGTTTGAGCAATTATCACAACATGGTGTGTTTGACAGAGTTTACTTTTTAAGTCAATCAAAGTTTTTGAGATTAGAATACTTAAGTATAGTGTTCCTGTAGAATATGGTATTTTATCCAGTTATTATTTATAAAGTTGTATAGATTGGATTATAGTCAGGTATATACAAACACTACAAAAAGACAATTGGCAGGCGGAGGAGTACCATTTATTGTTCCGCTTCCTTGCTTCCACAAAATTAAACAGCTATACGTTTTATTTTATGGGTCATATACTCTGACATTGTTAAATATACACGATCAAACGAAATATTAAAATACGGTACAACAGATTATGTATATAAAGCTTTCAATGTCCTATGCATTTGGCAGTAATTAGGTATCTCATTAAGTGTAAAAATTTACCGGCTGCATTGTTGAGTAGTGGAATATTAGCATGGAACTCGTTACCAAATGGATTACGCCGTTTGAGACCGCTGGACTTGTCATCGTCACTGACAAAGTCTTCTGACTTTATATTTAACGGTTGTGTGCATATATTCGTCACACCCTGGTTGCTTTTCTCGGCTGAAATGTGTGTAGAAATACAATACAATAGAATATAGCGAAGTCAGGTACTGTAGTGTAACATAAGGAGGAAGAAGATATTAATGAATGCTACAATATTGAATTTGACCGGTGACTTTGATAGCCCTATGTCCTCTAAATACCTTCTAGAATGAATAGAACTATAATGATGTCAAAAAGTGACCGGTGAAACGCAAAATGCACTGATCATCCAACCGACACAAAAGTAATTAATCTGATTAAACTGTGGACAGCTTTTTAAAACTCTATTCATTAATCAGAGAGCCAAATTGTCGTTTTTAAAGGCTTGTGATGATGTGGTCGCAAAACATTCAACTACAATAACCTACCAGCAGGTTTATCCGGAAGAAATTACGTATTTCATCGCCGTTTTCATTAGAGCATGACAAGTACCATGGATACATTTTCTGTTTACAATATACACATAGTCCATGAAATATTAACGATGTATACCTACTGCAGTGCAGTGTACCAAATCATGCATTAATTATACCTAATCATTTTAGAAATAATTTAATGGAACTATTATAAAAATAGGTTTACAATATCTCAAAATCAACTTCTACAATTTAAAATATCCTCTATTAATGAATATTAGAAATTTGAAGAAGAATACTTTTGCAAACAAATATCGCAAAGAAAATTTAAATAAGTTTATTGATAAATATTGAATACTGATTTTTATGTTAACATTATAAACGTAAACATTATAAGCAACACTATTCCTCATATAAGCTTTCTCATACGTTTAGTATATATATCATTGATATATACGTTCATTATTTAAATCAGGAATGAAATCTGTTTTTTTACATTTAATAATTTATAGGCAATTGTTTTCCAAATTGTTATAACTAGACCTGACCATTGATATCGTAATAATATTTATCTAGATCGGCAAAATTAATTTAAAATTGAAATAATTTATGAGTCTTTGTCATATTATATGCTATATTTATAGCAATATATGTTTTTATGGAGAATTATTTATTTAAGACAATTCAATATAATCCGTTTGCTATGGATTTTCTGTTTTTATACCGGACACAGTATTATAGGGAGTAGTAGTTTGCCAATCTAGTGAAGCTAATTACGATATCAATGGATCTGACGCGATTTTTATGTGAACTTTTGGCGATAATTTTTAGCAATTTTCGGAAATTGATATAAATTCTAAATATTTAAATATTAACAATTATCATATAAAGATTACATTATCATTAGATATTATTTTTATATATTAATTAGACAAAATACAAAATTTTCATTGGCTAACATTATTTTCAACAGATTTCACATTTTTATATTGTCAATGAATATTTCACAAATTTAAAATATTTTAATTAAAAATGTTAAACAAATTTTTATAAAATCCACTTCCAATATGCGCTAATTATAGGATTGATTACTTTTCAGAATGCTATCTTTACAGATTATTTTGACGTGTACTGTTTTTATTGACTTTTACATAACTGCACGGAGACAAATTGTGCAATATTTTAAATAATATTAGCGTTTCCTTACATTATAATATTCTTAAAAGACTATTATTCATGATTTATAATAATATTTATAAAACACATCAGTTTTTAACAAAATTTTAAATCTTTACAAACATATTTTTTCATATTATTTGTTGATTATTTATCTTGATAAACAATTTGTGATGTACTTCAATATTGATTTTTTTTAAATATCTTTCTTTACCTTAAAGTAAAACTTTATTTATGAAATAAATATATAGAAAGCACATATTTCTGTAGTTGTACTAAATTATTATTGTATAATAAATTGATTGAAAAACAAATAATTAAATTAATTTTATGAATAATTAGCGAACATTTTTCATAAACATGAATATTTTAAATAAACTTATAATAATTGGCAGTCTGAAGTTTTACAAATATATAAAATAAAGAGGGGTAATAAATAATACTAAACATATAGGTACTATTCTAAGGACATGCTTCAACAAATTTCAACATTTAATTTTTCTATTAATTCGTTTCTTTGTTATCAATATTTATTTTAATGAATAGGTGTCAAAATACTCACTATAGTATTGTTTGCGCCATTTCTTTTTCGGGGATGTGGTTAAGTCTAGCGGTTCTTCCGAGGTATTATCAAAACTTTTGCTCGAACACGAACTTATGGGCGAAGCCGAAGGTTGATAAAATGCCATTTATCGTTGTAAGCTGAAATAATTAATAGAAAGTAATATGTAAAGAATTTCGTACACATAAATTATTTAGTTTTTTAATATATTCGTAATGAAAAAATACTCACTTGATTGAATTTAGATTGATGCGGAAGTTTTTGGTTGTGTCGTATAATTTAATGCGATAATTGTAGTCGCGCGCCAAAATGCAGAACAAGTGTTTATGGGGGGTGAATAGAGAGAAAAGGTACACAACAAATAAGAAAGTGGTTTGGGGTGGAAGAGGGGGGTGTTCTCGCCGTTCGGGTCTAGTGTTGATTCGGAGGTCAAGATATACCACTAATCAATAATGATTGGTCAATATGGATGCGATACAGGAACAGGTAGCTTTAGTATTTACTATTTTTGTTTTGTGCTATGCATTGCACATAAATATACACTGTCAACTAATTTTTGCCTGATACGAGAGTCTACGCCTAAATAATATGAGTATGCTTGGATGTAAGTGAGTAAAATTTCAATAGTTTGAAATCGGTACGCTTTGTCAATATTATAGTCAAGTGGTAGAACGACACAATTCAACTACAGATTTACTATACCTGTTGGATGTGCGCGTGTACTGTGGTCAGATCAATGAATTGAAAGAGGCCACGAACTGATTCATTATTAATTTCAAGTTTATGGTTAATGTATATTATCATTTTTTAGATTATGTTACAGAACAAATCATTTTTTCTAAATATAACAAAATAAACACTCATAATTTTTACAAAATTGACAAAAGATTTATTTCATAAAAACAGTCGATTAGTCAAATTTATTTATGTTTGTTTCTGTTTATTTCATAAAAGAAAAATTAAGTTGACCTGAATTTTAACTAATGGGATACAGATAGATTGCGTTACATTATCCTTATCATAAAAAATCTTCATCAAAAGACTTTTTAGAGTTTTGAGTGTTTAGAAAGATAGAAATACAGAATAGAGAACTTTTACAGTTGCGAAGAGGATCGTTAATTTTGAATTTATGAATAAAACGGGGATTTCTGTTTTGAACTCAGTCAAGCTAGAGTTGTAAGTGTTGCAACAGAATAAAGAAAAGAAGAGTTAAAGCATGTTCTATATGGTTGATCCAATGATCCCGATTTAGGTTTTCCGAAGATCAGAGTCATCGAGAACTCAGGTAGGATCCGGAGTGTAAACATGCGCTGAGATTCAGTATTAATAAAGTAATCGATGTGTTGAATATCCTAAGATTTTTTGTTGCCTATTTTCTAAATACATTTGAAACAATTTAGAATTACACAATCACAAAAAAAATAATTGAGAAATGATTGAGCCATTCTAGATAATTCACTTCATTAAAGGTACTTTGGGAAACTTGTACCAATTGAGTGGCCATCAAGAAGTCCTTTTCTTACTATCGTGATTATTGTTATTATTTGTAATATTAAAAATTATCCTTCAGATTGGCTAATTCGTAAAAAATGTATAAAGATTATTGTTTTACAGAGTAATGACTGATTCCGAAAAGTAAAGATCAGTGATTCTGTTGGAAATGTAATTGCATCCGCGACGAATTATTCCTTCTTAGGATGAATTTCGTTCCTTATAAAAGAATCCAATTCGCCGGATCACCCTAATGGATTGCGTTCTTCAATAAATATTCGAAGAAGGCAATCCGTCGGGCTGTTGCCGATGAAAAGGAATTAATTAGTCCAAAGGATTACTATCTTGATAAAAAATCTGTCCGAGCAATTGCGTAACTAAATATAATTATAGAACGCAATTCATCCGATGAGGACGCTCTATTCGTCGGGGTATATGCTCTTTTTAGATCCAAAAAAAGTGCACATTGTTTATTGAAACTTTTGCTTTGAAGTTATTAAATTTTTAACGAGTCATATTTAAATGGAATAATAATGGATATATTTAAATTAATTATCATTTATTCATTAGTATTTGATCACTACATTTTTATATTATATTATAATGTACATCCTTTGTTAAAGCTAAGCGTCTGGCTCATTGAAATTTGGGTTTTTCATATTACTTCATTGTGCTTAATTGAAGGATTATACTTTTAATAACATGATTCCAACGTATAATCCCGGTGTTTTTTCCATTTTTATATTACAATTCAATAATAAGTTGTTTACTACAATCAACGATAAAAGGTTGAAATTTTGATTTTAAGATAAGTTTCGATTTCAAAAACAAAATTTTAACCAGAAATTGTTATTTGATATTTGTATTTGAAACTATGAAATAGTTAGGTTTTGTTTGTCATTACCATATATAATACAAACATTAAATGCGCGATTTTGAGATATCACCTGATTAAAATATTATACAATTCAGGGATCAAATTAGGATATATTTTATATAATTAAAATATATCCAAAAGTGGACATATTTTATAAATTTATATGTAATAATTTTTTATATGTATTCAGACACAAAAAATAAAGTTTATATTGATAAAAGACATATTTTTAAATTAATGTTTAATGAAATTGATACATATATATAAAAGCCTTTAACTTTATTTACTTATAACATTTTGTAGTAAAGTTTCCTATAAAAAAATTGGCAATTATTAATGTCTATATAATACAGGGACTGCAGAGCTCTCCCAGTTAAAACTGAAAATTCGGAAAAATATAAGTAAAATTCGGAAATTGTCTTTAAAAGTCGGAAAAATAATGAAAAATACCTTGTACCAAAATATCATTCCGCAGTCCCTGTGTTGTGAATATTAAAACATTATGTGAAATAAATTTTACTGTGTATATTTCTTTTAAAACTTGTACCTATTTATTAACTTTACTAAAATGATAAACTATTGGTTTATTATCATTAATTAATTTTGCATAAAAATTTGCTCTAAAAATATTCAGAAAATAAACTATATCTTAGCCCTACCACCAAAAAAAATCATTCTGCGGTCCCTGTAATAAATAATGAAATTAAAAATTTTTATAATTAATAATTAACTTTGTATCAGTATTCATTTTTAAGTCAGTTTATATCATATAATTATATTATTGTCATACTTATTTTATCCATTACAAATCTAAATCTTTATATGAAATATAATATTGGTATCATTGTGTCAAGAATCATTTTTGACCTTTACAAAATATTGTAGGTGTCAAAAATATTGAAAATATATCAGAGACAAAAATATCATTTTATAGTTGTACATCAAAGTACCTACTAACATTTGATAATATATACTTCTAAAATAAATACAATTTTAAAATCCTTTATTTCATAACATAAAAAAGTAATATGTGGATTTGGAAGCCTAGTTTATATTTCATATCTGCTCTGCAATCTGAGTCAGAGATTTTACCTTAAATTAAATATTCTTATATATATATAATTTCTATATTAAAGATACCTATCTTTAATCACATTATTGCATAACATATGAAAACCCATGAATCTGCTTGCACAGTCCCCAGCATAGTATCTATTAAGTATTCCTTATAGATAAAGTTGTCTAAATAGTTGTTTTTAATAACTGCTACTCTCAAAATGTATTAGTTTATAGAAACAGTTTTAATTTCAATTTACAAATCTATGCTAGAGATATTCAACTTAAGGGCCATCTACATAGTGTGTCAGTCCTTGAAATAAGAGCTGTCTGATTGCCTGTGGACATGTAAATTTTCCTACAGACAATTAAAAATTTTATTGCTTGTCTGTACAAACAGATAGATTTTTTTACTAGGTGTGTCTAAATATATAGTCCTATTCAAGTATAGTCAAGTATAAATCCTATAAAGAGAGGTACAAAAATATATGGTCAAATAATAGCAAACTCATTATTTTAAGAACTATATATATGCATAAATTAGTAATTTGGTGACCCCCATATATACCCACCTTTGCTTTTTGTCTCCCCTCCTCCCATATATAATTTGATAAAAAATATGTATACTATTACAAAGAATGAATATCTATAATAATCCATATAAATTATGATGAATTTAATCAATCAAAAGAAATATACATCATTGTCTTAGTAAATGTTTTTGATGCAGAATTGATTTATAAATTATATTATTTTGTTCTTGCTAATTGTAGGTACATTCTTTTTAGTTATATAGTATATTGTATTCCACCTAAGTTAATTATTTTAATATTTACAATAATTAATTTATGTTAGGTTTAGTATATGATAAAACTTCTCAATGCAGAAAACAATACTAAATTTATTTTTTTCAGTGTATATATATGCTTTACATTCACACCCCCTTCCCTCCTTCATAGGCATTGGAAAAATTTTTATTTTGAGGCAGCACAATTTCTAAATTATTTATAAGAATGTTAGAAAAAGTCAAACAAAAATAATGCAATACATATTGAAACAAAGCAATAATTTCTGTATTTTTAAAATAATTTTAACAGTATAGATTGTACAGTTATTAAATTATATAACAAATTAAATGTTTTAATTAAAGTTTCCAAAAACATGACATCATCTTTCATTGATTTTAACAAGATCAAGTGAATCAGTTCTTTCATGCAGTGATTCAATCGATTTTGTGATATTGTAATCTTAGATATGTTTTTACTCATCTCAGCACCAAAAATGTACATTCTGCTGTTGATGTTAAAAGGAGTCATCAAGTAGAGTTTCATTATCTTGTGAATTTCACTAAGTAGTACTTTGGAAATTGGTTGATTGTTGAAAGCATCACACAGTGTTTGCAGTTTCCTTACTGATTTTTCACCTTTTGGTTTAATATCTGGAAGAAGCTGCAGTTATAGGGATCATTTTGAAAAATCAACATCATCTTTGTAAAGTGTTCTGAGAGAGTCAGGTACAGAGACACCTTCTCCATTTCATGCTTTCAACAGCAATCCTTCAATATCTTTCACAATCAAAAAATGTTGCTGTTATATGTAGAGTTATTGTAATGTATTTATTTTTATATTAGTAAATTAAATTTGTTTTTTTTAACTGCATAACATAATATATTAGTCATGTGAAAAGATCCACTAAAAATTTTGGGGGAGGGCACAAATATCTGTTTTCCCCAAGTTATATTATTGAGGGGGCTGGGATCCTGCATGCCCCCCCCCCCCCCCAATTTCATGCCTTTGCCCTTATATGCACACATATACTTTTCGCTTGAACCCCCATAACTGAATATGTAAATCAGGGGTAGTATAGATATATTCAGATTAAATTATATTTTAAAAAATAGAAAAAATTTCTTATTAATTATTTTGTGACAACTATTATGCATATAATAATGGAATAAAAAAATTAATATAAGCAGTGTACTTCATTAAACTAAAAATGTGTTAGTACCTATAAAAAAATATATTAATATCAAATGCATTTTATTTATTTGTTTCCATAACAATAACTGTTTATACAGTACAAAATTTAGTATATGTTGATTATGTTAAACAACACTCATATATTATTAGACTTTCAGTTCCGTTTTTCATTATAATGTAAATAGGGAGCCAAATATTCTAACCAAAAATTAATGTAACAAACTTATTGATTAATGATTCAAAATTTATTATATTCATAATAAATCTTTAGACAATTTGCAAATAGTTTGATAAAGTTTATTATCATAAATATAAAAAAGTATAAACTTAAACTATGTAGATATTAAATTGTCTTTCTAATGTTATGATTATTAATATAAAATATGTTTTTAAATATTTACAGTGTTTCCACTTCCTCTTGAGAACCCTTGGATTTAGCAAACTGTACAAAAATATCCCTTTGTATTTCTTAAAATAATAATTCAGATCATTTCATTTCAAAATCCAAAATTCTTTAACATATTAAATTTCATTTAATTCATTTGAAAAAGTGATTCATTGTTATATATTAATTTAAGATTTTAAATAACTTTTTCATTAAAAATCAAAATATATTTCAAAATCTTAATTATATTTTTCCTTTAATTTGTAAAATATATAATGTAATAGTATTGTATAATTATCATTAAGTATAGACAATTGTTTTTATGAACTCTATAAATTTGAATCTGGTGTTCTTTAGGATTTCTAGTAAGACCTATATAATATATACATGTAGACAGCTGTTTTAGTTATATATATACAAATTATTTTTTAAAAATCTGTTATTCATTATTGGCATTTGGCATTGTCATATAATTTTTTAAAAGCTTTTATATGATAATAATATTTTTACAGAAACATTAAAATACTAAAAAGTGTTGTATGAAATACTAGAAGATATTTAAAAAATGCATTAAACTTCTATTTCAACACTTTTGTATTTCATATCTAACTGAGTTCATATCTATTAGTTAAAAGTTAATTAGAAACTTACTTTTATTTTGAGTATGTATGTATTTTATTTTTTTATTAATTGTTAAAGTGTTGAAATATATTTAGAAATTTGTTGTTGTTTAAAATGAATAAATTGATTTAATTATATTGTAAATTATAAATTTTATATTGTAAATTATTTGTAAATTACACAAATAATAATTAATCTTATTATACATTTCATTAAATATTTTCTTTTTAGAGTATGGCTGAAGCAGTAAGACCCAAAAAAGTCAAAGAAAGGGACAAGGTATATCACAATAATTCATTCTTTAATATTTTCAAATGTATAAATTTTTTTATCTTAAGATAATTCAATATAAAATTACTTTCAGAGTGAAGATATTGTTCAAAAAATCGAAAATCTTTCTGTGGTTAATGATGAACTCATAGTTAAGGAGTTTCCTGATGAACCTCTTTCAAGTGAAGAATATTTGCAAGGCATAGAATCTAATTCTCATCAAGCTGAAGATGAAAAAGAAATGAAGAACTCACAAGATCATGTGATTGAGAAGGAAGATCATATGGTTGAGCAGAATGATCACGTGATTGAGCAGAACGATCACGTGATTGAGAAGGAAGATGCAGTAATACCGAGTTGCCCGTCCTTTTTACATTTAACTACAGATAGCACTTTATATGTGGAAGATGTTGCTTCGGTTGTTAATTCTTCAGAATATAGAGATAATGTTCAAGCTAATGCAATAAAAAGCAATATTAATGAAGATGTTGAATCTATTGATCAACGAAATGTAGAGATTGTACAGCCTGAAGTTACTCATTGGACAAATCCTCTTGATGTTCTAAAATCAGAAGTATCATTACCTCCTCCACTGTCGGATGATGAGTTGAAATCATTTTATCATAACGAGACTCTGGAATCTTTGGATTATTTAGAGGACAAGTTTATTTCTGTAAGAAAATATATTTTATCCTTGTGCTTTTGATAATTGTTATCTTTGTTAATTCCATTTCTTCTGATTACAGCGGTGCAATTTACCAAGTCATGAATTGCACGAGCTGCTCGGTTCTTTTCTAAGGGCTGTTCGTAAGCTCAGTGAATCGGAGAATAAAATGAACGCCTTACAGCAGGAAGCAATTGCAATGCGCAATCGTCTTTGGGATGTGAATATGCGCAGTGAGACTAAAGAGGTTGGTAAAATTAATTATTTGAAGGAGGTTATTGGCCGATTACAGTTGAATTTTATGATTTCTCATCTCATCTTGTGACAGGGACGTTGTTTAGATGGAAATTTAGTGAGTGCCGCATATGAATACCAAGAAGCTTACCATTCACCAGAGATACAGCGAAATCTTACCGATTGTCTCAAACTAACTCGATTCGAATTGACAGAAGAGTTCCCTCTTCAGGGGTACAATGTCCAGATAGATACGTAAGTCTAAAAAGATATCTAGATTTAAATATTTTCAAATAATGTATTTATTTTATTGTTATTTAAAAAAATTTAGTGCTTATTTGGATGTATTTTTTACGATTAATTTTTTTCAATTTGAGAAATTAACTAATATAATATTATTGTAAAACATATAATTAATTTACTTGTACTATATAGAATTTACCATTTTAAATTGAATGTAGTTCAGAGATAAAATGTAATATAATTGCTGCACTCAATTGATTCTATCTCTGACAATATTCAATAACAATGTTTTATAATTTTGTTTCAGATTGTTAATTGAAGCATATCTGCACAAAGTTTTTGTTAGCTGTCCAATCTTCAGAGATATTCCTTCTAATGCACCTGGAAGGGGTGAGATATTATCCTTCACAATAGAAAGAGGAAATCATAGAGATATAACTATTCTACATTATATAGAGAGGAAATCATAGAGATATAACTATTCTACATTGTATAAAGAGGAAATCATAGAGATATAACTATTCTACATTATATAAAGAGGAAATCATAGAGATATAACTATTCTACA
>JAUZNC010012206.1:19911-30027 GCA_034780395.1 Vannuccia rotundouncinata | reverse complement strand
GTAAAGTAAAGTAAAGTAAAGTAAAGTAAAGTAAAGTAAAGTAAAGTAAAGTAAAGTAAAGTAAAGTAAAGTAAAGAACTATAGCAAAATCATAGACATTCTATATAGCTTACACAACAGTTTCATATATATATACTAAAAGGTAAAATTAGCATTAGAGTTCTTCAATACAAATAATATTATATTCAATAATAACATTTCTGTGATATAGACCATTTTACTAATTGAATTCAGAGATATTAACATATGCTTTGCATAGCACTTGGGTGAGTTTTTTATCATAAGATGATTATAGACTAATGTATTGTTTTGACTGATAGAATTATAACAATTGTACTATTTATACAATTCCTTACGACTGCAGCCGTGCTTCGTGACTATCTTCGCGAACTGCCTGAACCTCTCTTCACCAACGCTCTCTACAGGATGGTTCTGGACGCGGTACAAGTGACCCTCCCTGGCGATTCTCAAAGTGGCGCCAAACTTATGCTCAATATTCTGGACTGTCTCCCAACCCATAATCAAGTAAGCGCGGGTTACTATGACTTCCGAACCAGCAACACGTAGAATTAAAGTTGAAATTACTCTATTATTATTACTCCAAAAAGGTCCCTAATATGATCAATATCATAATAATACAAATTTGAAATTATTCTGAAAATTCACTAAAAATAGATTTTTTCAACACGATAGCAGTTTTTTTATATATATATGTGTACGTATGTTTTGAACATTTTTGTTTTTGAACAAAACAAAAATTAAAAATCAAATAAATCAAGTCATTTATGACATTTGTTTTGATTTTTTACAATCAAAGTTTAAATAATTAATTTCGTCAAAATAACTCAAATAAAATCATTTTAATTAATGTATTCTTAAGATAATTTCGTATATTTGAAAATATAGCGCTAGAATTCTAACTAATTTTGGATGATTTGTTATTTTGTTATTTTTTGGAATGAAAACAAATCGATTATGTCTGTTGGTGGACAAACAGCGGGAATAAGATATTACGTCTGTACACTTTTTTCCTGTAGCAACAAAACTGGCGCTTATATGCGTGAGGTGAGATCTAGAGTTATAACATCAAAACTTTGCTCTGTGAGTAAAAATAAAATGAATTAATTTCCTAAACTGCATGCGATTGAGTATAAAGTTCAGCGTCTTTTATTTGAGGATAATCATTAATATTTCACTGTTTTATGTGTTATATGATTAACACGTACTTGTGATGTTCGCTATAGCTGCTTATTGAATTGTGTTACGTAGTGTTGAATTATATTATTGATTGATACTATGAAAGCGTCTCGCTCGATAGAATTATTCCGCCGTAACTAATATGCATTCACAAAACTGGAAACAGAGTTGTTAGTTGTTGACTGGTCTGGTCTTGATTGATGCTGACCTTGTTCTTCAAATTGCGCGCTCAATTGACATTCTTAAGGGCGCTTCATCGCTGTCGTTCAGTTCTCCAGAACCCCCGACTCCCTCTGGCTGACATTTGCCACAATGAGTTGAGCTTCGTAGGCGTTGATCGAGACCTCTGTCATCTGCAGCGTCTTCACTTGGGATGAGGAGTTCTTTCTGCTCGTTCTGTAAACATATTGGAATATTCTGTACCCTGTGTTACTTAATGATTGTAATATATAAACCTTCGAAAGATGCCCACATATTATTATTAAGTTTATGGTAGCAATCAAGACTGTATTTATAGATATGTTTCGATTTGATTGTGTTTTTTATCAATTTTAGTCTGACTGTCGAAGACAGACTTCATTAATATTTGAAATGTTTATAAAATGAAATCCGAATGGGAGATAAGATCTCTAAAACTCAGACATATAAACTATTCAATATTTTTTCAGAGTTTTATATTTATCTGTAGCTATACGTATATTTGTATTACTTAATGAAGAACTAATTAAACCTTAAAACAGACAAAAGTTTTGAATCGTTGATTTTCCAGACTCGTATAATCTCTAGTGGGATTTGGTTTTACAATATCGAAATATTGAAACTAGTTTTTATTTTACAAATTGTATTAAAAAAGGTAAATCATAATTTTTTTTTTATATTTAACATTTTATTTGCCAATGTAATATGTTAAATACGATACATATGCTTTTATTTCAAATATGTACCAATAAAAAACGAGAATGTTCTTAGAATATGATTATTAAATAATAATAATAATGATATATAACAATATGTATAATAATTTTTGATTAATGATTAAATTAACAATTTCTTTCAATATTTAAATTTAAATTGTAAATATTTGAAGATATTTTAGAATTGTAAAGATGCGACAACAGAAATTAAATGTATAAAACAGCTATGGTTGCATTAAAAATATTGAAATATTTTAAATATCTAATTAAATTATTTATGACCTGTTTTTCAATTAAATTTATTAACTGATAAATTCATAGAAATTGGATTTTTATTTCAAAAACGCAATAAACAAAAATATGTTTTGATCGTCAAGCAACACTTGAATGAGTGAATGAGATTAAGATTTTTTTTAATATTTTTTATTGAATACTTCCAAAAATATTTATGGAATATGTATTTCGTAATATTCCCTTTTCCAAAAAAATTAAAACTTGGACTTGTCGATATTGTACAAACAGAATTTATTTGTAACATTTGAAATATTAGTTAATCTATATTTTTCATCAAGTTTCATTATAAAAACATTTAAATTGTTTTCTCCGAATTTAAGTGAATTCTAAATTCAAACGCATCTTTTCTAAATGAATGGAATCTTCCCATTTTTGACTTATTCCTATATTTAGACCGGTTTATCTTGGCCATTATGAAACATTTTATTTGTTTTGAAGGCAATTAGCAAGCTAAAAGTCCCCTTCGCTGACTGATAAAAATAGAATTTTCATTTTGAACGAGTTCAATAAGTTATTTTTATGTTATGTTTTTTTATATATAACCACGCGATGGCATCGCCTATATGATATGAGTAATAAATTTAAATCATTAAATATAAGGATCGTGTTATATAGCTACAGCAAAAAGGTTATCCGGCTTGCTTGTAGAAGAAATATGAATGAATAATAACATTATTTGATTCTTTAAAATTCACTTTTTAAAAATGTTTAAAAATTTTAGAATGTGATAATAAATTCAATTTCAAAATATGCATGAGTAACTAATTCAAATCTTATAAATGCCTATATAAATTGTCGATTTCATTTTGATTGCATCTTCATATATGTTGGTTATATATTTAACTAGATTTAATGATAAAACACTCAAACTAGTAAATGTAATCGTTAATTTTAAAATATTTTTTTTCTTCTATGATTTAATAAACTTTTCCTTAAATAGAAAATATTCTATTAGCTAGTAAATCATTTCATAACTAGACTAATAAAATTTGGAATTAACTAGAAAATATTTTTGCTAATTAGAAAACGTATTTATTAATAAAAAACTTTCTAATAAAGTAAAAAATTTAATTTTTAACTTAAAAAATCTTTTCTGATAGCTATAAAATCTACACTGTTAGTTAGAAAATCTATTCTGTTAGCTAGAAAATCTACACTGTTAGCTAGAAAATCTTTTCTTATAGCTATAAAATCTACACTGTTAGCTAGAAAATCTACTCTGTTAGCTAGAAAATCTACTCTGTTAACTAGAAAATCTACTCTGTTAGCTAGAAAATCTACTCTGTTAACTAGATCTTTTTTGATAGATAGAAAATCTACTCTGTTAGCTAGATCTTTTTCTAAATATCTTTTCTAAATCATTCTTTATCTGAGTTGGAAAAGAATAGAATCTATTCTAAAATCTATTTCGTCGACTAAAAAATCATTCTGTTAACAAGAAAATTAGAAACTATTTTTTTTTAATTTTAAACTTTTTATGGTATTACGTTTTCTTTGTTAAATATTTTTAATCAATTTAACAGTCATCTTTATTTTACTGGTCTTTGAGTTATCCCACAAAAAATATAAGAGGAAGTGATTGTTTACTTCGCTACTGATTGACGTCTTGCTAGACGAGTTGAGAAGTTGAAATAATATTGACCAGTCCATCATTTGTCAAGTGGGCTCCGATAACACTCTCGTGAGGGAAGTACTTTCCAGTAGTTCATCAAATCTTCCTTCAGATAAAAATGATAGAACAGAATTTCTGAAAGGAGGTAAAAAGGAGAGAATGGAGAGAATAGGAGGAGAGACGGGGGGTGCGAAATGGCAGAGATATCTCGAAGAAAAACTGGAAGTAGTCGAGTTGAGTTGGCGTTGAATTAAAATCGAGAGTTAGTCGAGAACACTGTAGCAATGGACTGTGCCTGCTGTCTGAAAATTTGGGAAGTTAATAAGGTGACGGGGATGAGAATACGAGGTAAAAAGGTGAAGACGATATATGCGACGTTGCACGGAATCAATCCAAATGCCAAACTTAGTTATCTGAAGTCCCGCGGACCCTACGTATATATATATATATATATCCATTGAATCGTGTACTTTATGCATTGACCAAAGAAAATATTGTCAATGTAATCTCTGTCATTGAGCGTCGAGGACTACTTTTAGACGTGTGTGTTTTTGCTTGTAAGCCTTCTCGGTCAAATTTTAGGGTGGATACTATAAATATCCGACTGTCTATACAATTTTATGCTTCTGAAAACAAGTATTTTTTATAAAATTCTATATATTTAGTTTTTTTAATAAAATTAGGGGCTTAAATAATCTCTGACAAGCGTGGGTTTTATAATCTATTTTACGATAAAGATTTTGTTATTATTAGATTCCCCTTTCTATTTTGTTAGATAAAATATGAAATCCTTCGTCAAGTGTATTCACTGATAATGGAAAAAATTTCTTTGAAAATAGAAATTTATAAAAGGCTTTATAATTAATATCTTTAAAAACTATAATTAAAAAAAAGTATTACTATAACTTTAAATTGATCTGTAAGATAATTTTGTGAGAAGTAAATGTATTCGATTTTTGGAATTACTCTTTTGAAATATAATTATAATCATTCTTTATTTTTATAATTAGTTAATGTATTAGTCTGAATTTCTGTGTACATATTATTGATTATTGTTTTTTCAAATAGTGCATTAATAAATAATAATTATGCATGAGTCATCGTAAAATATCATCATTATATATTTAGATAATGAAATTTCCATATTTTCATATAAATAACAATTTAATAATAATACATAGTTAATTAAATTTAATTTAATTTAATGCGTTTGAAAATCTGTATTTATGAGTTAAAAATATTTTCAAAATTAAATAAATAGTTTAATAAATTATAGCATATGTAAATATATTTTATTTTTTAAAAGTCAGCTACCTATTTTTCTTCTATGACAGATTTAAACAAAATTTAATTATATTTAGTTTATACATTGAAATACTTTAAATTACATTTTTAATACCGAAATTCTTCATTATGCATGTTGAATCATCCACAATAAATCGTATTTTCTCATTGTATATTATTATGAATTGGATTCAGTCCTGTAATTCATTTGTAAGGCATACAAAACTCATTTTTCAGGATGAATTTAAATCAGAGTACACAGAGCGCCTGTGTTTTCTCAAATAGAAAATCAATTACTAATTATCAATGATGCAAACGAAGAAAGAAACTAGCAAATTTAACAGGCAGAATATACCCCCATAAGGAGGGAATATTTGAGATTCGGCAAAAATTGTACAAAAATACTTGAGATATTCTGCCACAATTTATCTGCTTATCTGCTCACTTTCACGGACTAATAAACCTCTTTTCTACTACGTCAACTGAAAGCGCCTCTTTCATTTCTTTTTTTATGAGTTATTTTATGTTTATATATTCATGGAACCGAGTGAATATATAATAATGTATGTCGTATTTTCGGTTTTATTATTACAATTAGCGTCGTTAAAAGAATAATTTTTAACTTATTTTTTTCCAATCTTGTGAAATATATACAATATCTATTGGCAATATATCTTTGAACAACATTTTAATCTAAGCATAAAATTATCTCTAAATTTAAATGTGTAAATTTTAATATTTTATTCTTTTTTTTATACCATTTAAACAATTATTCATAATTTCGTTATAACGAATTATGCGATCGATTATTATTTTTAATTTTTATATGCCCGTTCTATTAAGACGTAATTTCAATTTTTTTAAATTTTAACTGAGATAATTAATTATCACAAATGGTCTACACTACATTTAGAATATTCCTTTTTAATTTTCTTTGTTTAATCTTTTTAAAAAGAAATGAGTTTAGGAAAATTGATTTAAAAAGAATATTTTTACAGCTCACAATGGAAATAAAACACCTTAGCTGTGTCCTCTACTTACTTAGGCATCATCGGTATATGACTGATTAAGCATTTTCCAAATCGTTTAGAGTCTAAATAGAAAACTTTTTTTATTAATTTGCAACCTCGGAGACTTTTTACCGAAATGTATAAATAGTTCGAGTTAAGTAATTATTGAGAAAAGTTATATCCATACAATTAAAAAGAAGGTAGCAAATTAAGTTTGATTTAATTAATTCAATAGAATATAAGAGAGACAAGCCAATATAACTAGCACATTGAGGAAAACAATCCAAGAATCATTTTGAATGTAATGAGAATTACTTTTGATCTTGTTTGGAGAAGGAAGCGAACAGAAGTCACTTAGAATTCAGTTTCATAAGTAGCAATCAATTTAATTGTTGAGATAAATAACTGAATATAAATAGATACCGTTTGCTGCCTACACAAACAAAAGTGTACATATTATATTCGAACAGAATTGAATAAAATTAATATATAGAAAGTTTATAACTAGGATATTAAAGTTGCTTTTCAATAGAAGTCTTTTTCATTTAATAATAATAATAATATTTATTTGGATTTTTACAGGAGAACTGACCGTTTAACTATTCACTTTTATATATTATATGCATTGCTTATTTCACGTGGCTTTTAAATTATAACTTTATTTATAAAACAATTATTTCGATGATATTTTTGTGACTTAAATTTGTTATTAAATCTGTAAATTGTCTCGAGTTATTAAGAATAACTGAATTATTAAGTAATTATTATATATTATCAATCAATTTTTGATTGAGAGTTTTTGAGATTTAATCCTTTGAAAATTTATACATAATATGTTTATGCGAAGATCGAAGTTTCCTCGTATCTTTTTTTATTTACATCAGATTTTTATTTATGATTGTGTAGGCTGGAGATCATTTTAGGGATTATTAAAACAAAAGGATTACGAAACACACTTCAAATAGTCGTTCTATCCAAAACATTCTCTTCTGTGAAAGTTAAGAATGCTACTGTTCAAATTCAAAAGTTTTATAAGCATACCATTAAAAAAAATTACTGCAATAAAACCAGTCGCTCTCTAAACTATAAAATAAATAAAAAGTTCATTTGATTGTTTCTCTTTACAAAAATATTTTTATCTTTCCTGTAACATCATGACTTGAAAATAAGAAACGTGTTTGAACTTAATTTTGTAAAGAAAATCTTTAATTTTATTATTGTTTCTAAATTAAATTTTAATTATATAAAATTTAATTTATTTTGGTTAAAGATTTTTGTAAACTATTTTAATATTTTAAAGTTAAACAATACTAAACTGTATTTGTAAGTTTATCGATTTGTTGATTTGAGTTAAACGAAGTTTTTTTAATTTTTTTTTCTAGCGAAATTGAATTAAATAAAATATATTTGTATACAATTAACGCATTGAAAGATTTGTTATAGATATTTTACTAACTATAAATATATTAACACTTTTAATCTTTTTAATCCTGAATTGAAAATTTCAAAAATATTAAAAAAAATTAAAAATTAAAAATTAATGCATCTTAGAGCATCTTAGAGCATCTTTAAGTTTGTAGGTGAATCTGAATATATAAGTGGATTTAAATATTTAAAATTAACAAATAATTAAACCATAAATTTTGTGTTTTAAATATATTATATTCAGACTTATATTGTTTTTAATTATTTAATTCAACTACAAACGAATAATTTTATACATAAAATTAAATGATAAAGCAACCTGTTTATGTTACTTTTCAGGACACACTACTTTTCCTTTTGGACCACTTGAAAAGAGTCACAAATAAGTCCGAAATCAACAAAATGACCTCCCAAAATCTGGCGACAAGTTTTGGGCCGGTTCTTCTGCATCCCTGTCCCGATGCGGTCAAGGAACTGGATCGAGGTCTTCTGGATCCCAGACGTCAGATAGAAATCCTCAAGTACATTCTCGAAATTTGGCCAGATGCCAAACCCTTCATTCGAGGTGATTAATTGTGAATAGAAATGGTTTGTGTAGTAATATCTGTGGTAATTTTTTCAATAAAACAAAATAATACGCTCTCTCTAATAGTACACCGCTACAACCACAAACAAAGTAAGATGATATTAATAAACACTGTAAAACTTCTAATTCTTCATTGGCAGATAAAAAAATATTTCAAATAAAAGTGAAGAACATTATTTAGAGCCTTTCCTTTTTAGTATTAGAATTTTAGTATTAGTGCTTATTTTGGATCATTTCACTATCTATATTGGATGTTGCAGATTTATAGCTATAATAATTATTGTAATTCCAATTTTGCCGATCTTCAAACCTTTCAAACAGTATTCACATTAAATGTCAATTAATATTATAATTATTGCAATGAACGATAAAACTTTTTTCAGAAGATATAAGTAAATAATCGTTTATTGTTTCTCTTTTGTTTTATTTGTAATGATAATAAAGGGCGATTATCAAAATTAAAAACAAGGTAATTTAGATTTAGATTGAAATAATTATTCACTTCAACAATATATTTATTCATAAAATGGAAATATTTATTATTTATTGTATTTAAATGATCGGATAAATCCATAAAGGCGTTTTTATAGAAAATGGATTTTAATTCTAATATAGATACAAAACATCTTTTTTCCATTGAAGAATCTCTCAGTGAGAATAAATAGTTTTGTCTTTAAAAACAATTTCATCATCTATAGCTGAAGCTTAAAATAGATACTATCGACATTCTAAACACATCTAAGTGGTATTATCCAATGTATCTTTCATATTTGAGCTAAAATTATCCCTAACATAACCAACAACCGCTCTAAATTTAATTAGCCACCTTGTCGTAAATTGAACTATTCTCAAGTTTGCGATCGGAAGATATATGTACGCATACCACCTGCGGAGTTAATTAGATATACCCGCAAACCGGTGTATGTAGGCTGCCTGCCCAGGCTCCCTTTTATTTCATGGAAATACAATTAAAAAGATTCGTGCAGGATAGAAATAGCAGAACTGCTGACTACTTCGTATATTATACGTATCGTTTATATATATGTGGTGTTATTCCGTAATTCGTACAATGGTAAAATGGTTTGGATACAAAATGGAATGGTGTGATGTTGTCCTAAATTTTTCGATACATTTTTTGTTTTCTCATACATTTATATATTTATCAACTTTGTATAATTCATTTTTCAAAAACAACGGAAATCGCTGATTAAAAATCAAACCTTCAATACAATTTATATGAATTTATCAAAATGATTTTTTACAATTACCTCCTTATAAAATACTTTATTTTAAAAAGATATAAATAGTATATATATTTTATAAACCATTTTTAAACACAAATCAATAATTCTTCTGTTATTTTGATATTTAAAAGATTTATGTTGATATTAAAGCAATTAAATAAAGACAATAATTTGGAAAAGTGAATGAACTTATCTATCTGAATTCATCAATAATAAATTCATAGATCATTCATTTAATTCAACATTTTTCTCTGTAAAAATTTACCCCTCATGAATAATTAAACTTATTTTTCTGTCAACAAAAAATTGATTGAAATCTAGAAAATCATTTCTATACGAATTAGTCAAAATATTTATAAATTTATTTAAAAGTTGTTGTGATCGTTCCAATATTATAAAACCAATCTATATGTATTCTTTAAAAAATGAATTATTTCGAACAGTTTATGGTCGGGCAATGACAAAGCAATGACAAAAATGCATTAAACAGGCCATAAATAAAAACAATGATGAATATATGACCGGAACATTTTTATTACAAAATAACTTT
>JAUZNC010012206.1:5295-19811 GCA_034780395.1 Vannuccia rotundouncinata | reverse complement strand
CATTTGTTATTTCTTGGCACAGGGCTTTAATTATTGATTAAGTCCATTAAAACTGTTTTGAAACAGGTGAAATTACGCCTCTCACAATAATAATTATTGATTCTGTAAATTTAAAAGTCTGACTTAAAATCAAAACGAATTTACTGATTTAAGAAGTTGTCATTTTTCTTCTCTTTTGATACGACATTTTAGTAAAAGCAAAAAACAGAAAGATATTTTGATTTATAAGGTTAGATGTCAATATAAAGAGATTTATTCAGAGAAAACGATTTTCGTCACTGTCAAAACTGTAACTGTACTGTATTTCACCACCAATTTTTTATATTAATTATTATCTGTGCAATATAACATAGGAGTGTTAACAACTATGAAAAGAAAATTAACAATAGCAATTATAATGTAAAAGTAAAAACTTTACACCAACAATTTTAAGAAATGATTTATTTCAAAATTGATTTAAAGCTTGGCTATTATTAGTTTTTTGTTAAAATCGGTCACAGTATAGAACATTCAATGGCAGGAAACTGTCTCAAGCGGCATAAAAGAATTCTCTTTTACAACTAACTATATAATCAACTATTTCGAAGGATGTCCTTCGGTCTATTTTCATTCTCAATCTCAAGGTGACACAAAAGTCTATACTGCAAGTGACAAAGTTATACGATTTCATTATGTATTCGCCAAGGAGTTTTGCCTTATTTGATATCTTTTTTAAATCCAAATTGTTCTACAATTAATTGTTTTTTCCAAATTTTGCAATACTCAAAACATTGAAGATATTATTTTACAATTGTAAAACAAATAAAATTTACTATCTTACGATTCATTGATAGAGATATTTCAATATTCCTGTTTTGGAGAATGAGTTGTGTTAATTTTTTTAAAAATCATGATTTATATCATATAAGGATTTTTAAATTAGATTTGTTTGAAATTCTAATCTTTTATCTGCAGTAACAATTTCCTTTTTCAATTTGCGCATTTTAAATGGCAGGAAGTAGCAATTCATCTTCAAATTAGCTTGAGTCAAAATGTTAAATTTTAATATCCTTTTTCTGATTTACATAAAAAATAATTCCCTCTGAGTATAATTATTAATAATAAGACGACATTTATAAAACACATTGTCTCATAACATTTTTGCTTAGTGTCTGCTTTAACTATTAACATAATGATTGCATAGAGACAGACGTTACACAGACATAGTTGAACAAATATGGGTTTCAATGGTACAGCTAGAACACTGCAGCCTCTTTAGAAGCGCATCTAAGAAGAAACCTTTGGGAAATAGCGCTCGGTAAAACCTGTCTTTTGAGAGCATCCATTTAATAGACTATATGCCTCACTTTGATCTAATATCAGAGTAATTTTTGTGGGACACCCTTCGTCATCATCAATTAGATTTTCTCGTCAGTATATTATTTTGCTTATTAAAATAGTAAAATATTCAATTTCTTTTAACAGAATCTGTATAAATCTGAATAAATAATGTATTTCATTATTTGACTGTGTGTATTTGGCTATTAATATGTATTTATATTTGTTTATGAAATATTTTATATCCATTAGTATAACTAAAATATAGACAATTAAAATAAAATATTAATTGTGCTAAATATTATAACCTGATTTAAAAAATATCAATCCATAAATAATTGTCCAAATAATAAATAATTTTTCAAAGATATTACACACACGTAGATAGGAAATCTGACTGAAAAATTTCCAAGAGCCGATTTTGTAATGGAGTATTTTCAAAATGACGACTTCCTAAATAACATTTAAATATATTTGATACTTTTAATTTTCAATCTAAAAGATTATATATTAAATATAAGATGATCTTTCGATACATTGTGTTCCGTTTATAATTTTTGAAACAATTAAGGAAACATATATTTTATAGAATTAGTTAATTTTGCGAGTTATGTATAATTCAGAAATTCATTGATTTTGGAATGAAACAATTGATTTTGGAATGAAACAATCTCCAAACTGGTCTTTTGGGAGTGGGATTTAGATGGCCGAGTCAATCGATACAGAAATCAATGCGCAGAAAAGTTATCGATACAATATCTATAATTATTTGCATACAATTAGTTAACTTTACAGAAAGCTCAGCGCGAACTCCACAGATTTATATAGTTGACTGAAATTAAATATATATATTATTGTAGAGGTCACAATATCTAATTAACATATTAATATAAAGTTTCATTGATTCGAATAGTTTTATATATATATTCACAAAAATTATAATTAAAACATATTTTATCACAAAAATTCAAGCAAAAATTTTTCTCCTTAATTTATTTATTCTCCGGGAATTTTTTACCGAATTTTTTAATCTATCTTGTAATATTGATTAATTTTGTACATATGAAGAAGCCATATTAAGAAAAAGATAGATGTTATTATATTTATTTGGCTTATTTAGTTGTATGAAAATAAATGTTTTTTAAAAATAAAAAATTGAAATTGTAATAAAAATTATGTTTAAATTTAATTTTGATTAATTGCATAGATTGCATGTATCAATTGATACATCATTATAAATTAGAATCTTTTAAAAATAGTATAGAAATAATTGTAATTCCTAATTAAAAAGACCTCAATCTATGTTTATTGATTTTGGCTATTTCAACAAATTTTATTATATATAATAAAAAAAGAACAGTAAATACCATAGCAACTACAAACCATAAAATTAAAAACACGCACCGCTTTGTTGAATGATTGTAAAACTATTGTTTAATGTTGTAATTAATTAAATGGTGAATTCCTCTTCAACAGAAACACAGCAGGAAAGTGGAGGCAGTGCCAACAGCACCCTTCGTCGGCAGCGCAGTAAAACCAATCTCCGCGGAGGTCTGGAGCAAGTTGAAGATCTTCTTCATTCGGCTGCCGCAGGACCCGGACGAAGGAGCAACTCCCTGGAACCACAAATGAGAACGTCCAGTGACAATCATCTGCCTGGGGGTCACGGACCCATCAAACCAGCATTGCGGTATGCAAGATCTAACAGTCAGGAACGTCGGTCGTATCACGGCGAATCCAACTCTGCCTCTACGAAACATTACAATTAATCCCGAAACTTTTTACAATTAAGGTTATAAGAATCGGAAGGTTTGTTTTGAACTCTTTTATAAAAATGCAAACGTCATTATTAAAACGGTTGTCAATATTGTCAACGGTTGTCAATGCGATGGGTAAAATCACTATCGCGGATTAACTGGGCCCAGTTATACAGAACAAAGACCAAACATGTGCTATGAATATAGAAAGTATTATTTACTGTATGCAGTACATCTACCTATACCTGGTTGTATATAGTAGAACCAAACGATACACACAATCTTCACATACAAGACTAACAAGATGTATTTTCTTACGATTTATTATTGACATGAATACAATTATTATTTTATGCCTGTGTAAGTCTACACATTATTAATACAAATGTTAATTATCTTTAATGAACCAACCATGTACACACATTATAGAACTATTTCACTTGTTTTTGAACGAAAATTCAGACAAATTTCTCACCCATGAATTGAATAAGTGCCAATCTATTTTATTATTCTATTGTACGGATTGATCCTTCTTAGAGCTCGACTCTTATCTTGTTATTTATATTGTGATAAACTCAACAAATTTTGTGATTAAGTACCAAAGATATTTAAGTATTGTTATCAACGTCACTGATTGCCGAAAATAATGCGTCCATAAAGTATTACATTTAAAAATAACATATTTATTTCGCTTATAGAATAATCTTCTCAATAATCTATATTAATTGTTTCCTATTGTAATTCCAATTTAAATCGTAAAATCGTAGATAATTGGAAAAAAAATAAAACGACGCTATAGTTAACTATTTTTAAATACAGTTGCGCATCTTGACAATACATAAATATGTTTGAATCATACACTTTAGCCTGACGAGATATATTTTTCTATATTTAAGAATATATTTCACAAAATGGTCATAGATTTCCCTGCCAGTTTTTTCCCCATTAATGTAAACGTAATGCAGCCACTAAACTATAATTGCGATGTATCATCTAATTAGCGACCCCTAGAAATATGTCATTGTTTAAATTAGTTACGCAGATTCACTTATTTGAGATTTTATACTTTATATAAGAAGATAACAACTCGCACTATTTCACCCATTTGTATCACACTCTGTATATTTCCAAAATATTTTTTCATCCTTTTGAACGCTCAGAAAATCGTATTTAGTAAAAAATGAGTATTTCAATTTCCTAAGAATTTCTTTGAGCGTAATGAAAAATATTCCCAATTCTTGACAACTATTTGACAACATGTTAGTGACATTTTTATACAAGATTTTATTCTATTATTTCGCTTTTATTATAGTTTTCGATTATATTAAAATGGTATAAAACAAAATCTGAAAATCTTGTTTTATTAAAGCATTTGTTGATGAAGTTATTAGAGAAATCTGTAAAAGAGAACCAATAAACAAATGTCACGTAACTTAACGACAAAAACTAAGAATTATACTTTAAATAAAAAAACACATATTTTCTGAGTGTTCACAATTCTATTTAGACATAAAAACATTGTACAAATCCACAACTTAATACCAGCCCAGTTTGTAAAATTATCAATTGTGATTCATTCTGTAAAACTTGGTTACTTAGCAACAATTTAATATTTCCTTTTCGGTCGACTGAATAACGCCTTCTGCCAAATAAAATAAGAAACAAACTTTTTTGATTTTCAATTAAAAACACAATCTTTTATTTGTCTTAATTGTTCATGGGTTTCTTTCCAGCGATAACAATCACATTAAAGTTAAAAAATTACCGTCATTTATAAATGACCTTTCCTTCATTAAAAAGAATATTTATATTTATTTGAAAAAGAAATCAGTGATAAAAGTTTAAAAAAAGAGACAGAGCCTCAATAACAGTTCGATAATTCGATTGTAGATAGTTTTAAGAAGGGTCATGTTGTTAACAAAAGCACAGTCCATACACAGTCTACGAAAGAATAAAGATAAAGCTATATACACGTGGAAGGAATGAGATCAGGATATGAAAATAGAGCTGTCAAAGTAGGTCCTGTACATGGCTGGAGACAATCACTAAGGACTGAAACAGGAGGGTATTTTCAAATGCAAACGATTAATTGTACTAAGGTAGATTTGAGGACAAAATACTTGAAATGCATAAAGTTGGCAATATGTATATACAGTGAGAATATTATATCATAATTTTAGCATAAAATTATACAGAGCTCATAAATTGGAGTGACTATATATCTGTTGTGTATCGATCCACATATCTATCAATAAACAGCGTGACAGTTCGATCAGAGGTTTTGAGTAAGCTAACAGCCACATTGTGTTCGATATTTGTGAAATCAGTTCCGTTTACCTGCAATCAAATAGTGGGAATTGGGTTATAATGATGCTATTTGAGAGATTTTAGGTCAGTGTGCAAAGAAGAAAAACAGAAATTAGAAATCGAAAAGAAAAGAAAAAAAAGAAAAGAAAAGAAAATGAAAGAAAATTTTGTTTCAAAAATATTTATAAAAATCTAAAATATTTACTGAAAGTGTTTTCGCTAAAATCGATATAAAGTATTAAACGAATTTCGGAAATGTATTAATAAATAATGAAAAAATAACAAACACAAACTGTAAGACAGGAAATTTTAATTTAAAAATTATTTAAAATCGAATAAAAAATAAGAAAATAATTTTAAAAAGATAAAATGCTTAAATTTATTTAAATAGTTATTAGAAAAAAAATAACTTAGTACAATTGTCAAATTAGAAAATTAAATTAACAAAAATATGTATTCAACGTCAAATGTTGACGAGTTCTATGAACGAACCTGAACTATTTTATCGCCGGCAAAGAGAACGCCAAGTGCAGGTCCAGGATCGTTAACTTTCGTGACAAAAATACCCTGAAAAGATAGAAAATGGGGCTAGCTAAAAATGGATAGAAAACTACCTTGTATAGTATTAACTTTGCATTAAATTATAGCTTCAAAACCGTCAAATAATCAGTTCAATAAAAGTTAAAACACGTTTTTCATGACCTGTTTGTATCTATGAAATTATAGATTCAAATGAGAAAAACAAAAGATTAAAATAGTCTTAATTTCTCATCATTCTTGTCTGTTTTTCATACTTATATTCAATCTCTTTATCTCACTGACCATATAGTTCTAGGAATCAGATCAACTCTGTAAAGTATTAAAGGTTAACTTTTCCTAACAAGAACCACAAGAAGATGGGGTCACTACTGCCGTTGATGTCTGTTTACAGAACACCCCCTCCTGTACAATACACTGTAGAATAGACTAGAACTGCTGCAGTAGTCCCATCTCCCAGCTCCGTATATACACTGAATACTCAACCGTCAAGACTCTTGGATATATGTCATTTACAGAACCTCTTCAAGAAGAGATGATGAGAACGAGGTAACTTTGAGATTAGAGGAAAGAGATGATGAACAGATCCAGCAAAGGATTACTAGAAATCAGTTTCTCCCCATAACCCACCCTCCTGTCTTATGTATACCCTACTGCTTTTCGTTATGCTTTGTGTAAAAAATATAATTAAAAATGTTCCAATGAGCAAACGTGTAAGAGGCATTGATTTTCTTTAATAAATTCAATTAGTTTAAAACGAACATTTTATTAATATGCTTTTGTAATGTTCATTCGAAACTGTTAGAAGTTTTTTGTAGAAAAATTAATCTTTTTTGTAGGAAAATTGAAAATATTTTCTTTTGAAAAAGGTGAAAAACCACCAAGAATTTCCAAAAAAATTTTTTTTAATTCTAACAAAATATATATAGATATACAATAATAACGTTTTTAACAATCTGATCGATGTTATTGATTATTAATGACAAAATGCTTTTCTTTAACATATATGAAACAGTATTTTAATTAAAAAGGAATACATATATGAAGGTACGGGTCGTCCACTCCACAACCACCACTAACCAACAATAATGAATCAGGAAGTGAATTGTTGAACTTCTAATAACAGACACATAATACAAATCAGGCCGGCAGATGTCAAATAAACTTTAATTAAAAGCATCGTTTCGGTCAAAACTATTCCAGCAATACGAGAAATTGATAAAGTTTTAATTTGGCAGTGACCATTAACGAAATAGTTTTAGCTTTTCTTGTGCGCCATAGTGATACAAGTACTTCACGAAATAGTAGAGAATCTATTAATGTCAAACAAGACGAAATAAACGATTGCTGTGAGGCCAAACACCGTCACTTTATAATTAGTTTAAAGCGGTTCAACTTTCCTTGTAGTGATAGAATTATATTTGATTACACTCGATTTTGATTGAATTTGTTTCAATTATAATAGATAGATGGTTGCATTCAGTACAGAAGACAGTTTCATACAAGTAGAACTGCATTTTATAATGTTTAAAGTTTGCGGTCGCACTGTGCAACTTGAAAACCAATTTATTTAAACTTAGATTTGTAGTTCTAGATCATACAGATAATTTTAAAATTATTTCATGTTTGAACACAAAATACAAAACAATTATTTCAATTTTATCATCAAATATTTTCGGTAAACAGTAATTTTAAGTAATAGATAAAATTCTTTGATTTTTGGCCTTGATATATGATATACCAGTATACTGTGTATCATTATAAGTACGATTTAAGTTTTAAAGCGTTGGATTACAAAACGCGATATTTAAAATCATACCTATTTGATCAAAAAATATTATTAATGAAATCACGATGTGTTCTTAATAAAAAACGATTTTGATAACAAATATTTTATATAAAAAACCTGCTCATCTTCAAAACATCTTCGTATATATTATTACTATATCTAGATAACCTAAGTGTTGGATCAAAAAAAACAGCCATAAATAATCAATGAGGTTTAACAAATTAAATTTTTCAATTCAAACAATCCATTTAGAATTAGAATCTCAAGGGATTTTCCAAATGTCAAATTCAAACACAAAACAACTACACGGCTAGAAATGTCGACACATTGCTTCAATAATAATTATCAATTTTATAAAATTCCCCGATAACACAAATAAAATAAATTATTTAAGAGCAATTATGATTGCCAAGCTTGTGACAAGATAAAGTACACAATATGTGATTAATTTGCGGGAAACAAAACAGTCTACATCACACGCTGTCAAGAGTTTTTTTTCAATATCATAATATTAATTCTATTATTATTTATAAGAGAGAGCTGGGACCCCAAGTTAGCCAAATTTATAGGATCACAGCTTTATTGTTATTACACACCATGCAAGAGAGATCTATCGACGAACCGAAACTGTCTACATGGCCTGGAGCCGACCCTGGGCAAAGTCATGGGGTGGAAGTGATGAGGGGTGGGTGGGGGAAGCTCACTAATGGATCAAATGAAGCGAAACTTGCCGACCGTAAAGATTAAGGGCAGGTTAGGTTACCGGAGCAGAACACAGTCATAGTCTAGATTAGATTGTTTTCTCCGATGCCGCCAGCCACAGTTGTCGAAGGTGGGGGTGGATTTGCGATGGGGGAAAGAGATGATCATGATGAATACAAAACGCCCCAAGCCGGCAAATCGTTCCAATGCTAAACATTGATCGTTAGGCGGGCTAAAAGTCTCCCTGCGCTACAGAGTACCAAAACTGAGCGACTACAATTTGAGACTTTCCGAGCGTGGTGTTGTTCTAGGGCTGCCTTCCTTCCCCGTATATTTATTCCTCAATGTCGCATGTTGATTGTTGGGAAAGTTGATTTGGGTAAACGGAGAGAAGTTGATACCAAGATACAGACACATAGACTGTCAGACAGCCGAATAAAAAGGGGTTGAGAGCTGATACCGGAGGGGAGGGGGGGGGGAACCGAGCAGGTAGGCAGCTAACGGCGAACGAGTTGGGCTCGGTAAATTGATTATTCAATTTTATGGGGTCTACCTAAAGACAAAAGGCGAACCGTATATTAACTTATAGTATAGTATATAATTTCTGGTTGGATCTTCGACGAGTTAGTTTGCGGAATTATGGAGAATTCAGGAAGTTGCCACTTTTTCCTACATAAAAAGTCGAATGGATTTTTTTCCCTCAAACTATAAAAGCATAACGAACTTCTGATAATATATAGCTATCGGTATGGCTGTACATAGTAAAAAAAAGACAGGCAGAAAATTGTTTACGGAAAATTTCTATAGAATTTAATAGTATGAATAATATACTGTCTTTGGTGGATGATAAACTCCAGTCTGAAGGTTGCAAAGGTAGGATTTGAGGTATTCAATTAAACGACGACTTATTTAATTTGTGACGCGGAAATTTTATTTTTCAACAGTTAACAACTTACTGAATACTTAATTTGTAAACTATATACTGTAACTAACGAACTGATATAATACAATTTATATTCAAATGATGATGACAAAACAATGTTTTACGTTCATAGCCGAGGCCATTGGGTCCTACAAAATGAGGCTACAAGTGATTAAGGAGATTCGATAGTTTTACGATTTTGGCAGGTGCAGGTAGGTAGTCTTTATCTTAAAGGGTTCAACCTCCAGAAAAGTTCTGCTTATTCTTTTATCTTAAGTCTGGTTCCGGCACTGATATTGATTGGAGATTATCCACCAGAGTCGAGGAACCTGCTCCAAACAGCGTGCGCGAAGGGTGGGGAGTGTAGGAGAAAGCAAATGCAGAGGGGGTGATACTGGGGGGTTGGGAGGTGGGTAGAGGTAGCAATACTTCTACCAGAGAAATTGGGTAACACTACAAAAGCAAGCGATTCTTTTCTTCAACTCTTAAATGATCAGAATTATTCACTTCTGATCGGCTATTGATGGGACACAGACTGTTTGAGAGAGAATGGAGAGAAGGGGATGATCGTATCTCTCTAACTAAATCCTTCAACTTTCCGAAAGGAGGAACAACTGCTCTAGATTGAGAGAGATTAAGCGCCAGAATGAACACATGGAGGGATGGTGCGAGCGAGCGAGGGAAAACTAAGATTGAGTGGCGAGAGAATAAAGTTTGTTGGCAGTGAAGATGGCAGGGTGGGGGGGGGGAGGATCCACATTTGAGCGAAGTTTCTTAGCAGAACTACCGAGAAGTGTCCTCATAGTTAGCTATCTACCTGAATAAAATATCTGCGTGATAGAAATAAGAGGCAAGAAGTTCGGGGGCGCAAATCTATAGTACCTATATCCGACAGGCCGGCTGATTAGATGACGGATCTCAAGGAGAACAGAGAAAGATGGCCGAATAACTATGAGGAACACAAGATCCCAAGATCCCAAGATCATAGGATCACCAAGTGCATTTTACAGTGAAAATCGTGAGTTTCTTGATCACAGGGAAATGAACTCGTATGAAGCAAGCGCATGATGCGAAACGATTATTGCGAATATCTGTCGTTGCTTTAATTATAGTCAACTACAGCTTATTATGCGAGTTCATTAGTCTTCGGATAATATATTTACAAGTGATGACTCTATGTCGTAAGCATATAGCGAGTAATTCTTAGACAAAAAGTATGCAGATATTGTGAGAAGATGATTTTTTTGATAATGGGACAGAAGTTGCCTGGGGCTTTTGATGTACAGAAAAAAAAGTTTTTTTTAATATTTTTCCTTATTAAGAGACTCGAGAACATACAACTCAGCTGTATCAACTAATTAAAGTAGGGAATATGCGATCTTTTTGAGCTAATTTTTCTCTTAATCTCTAAATGTGTATTAGAATGATCTTGTGTTCACTTTGTTGTATAATATGATCAAGACCACTTTCCAAGCTAATCAGGTATAGTTAATAAACCCAAGGGCTTTCCACTGTATATATAACAGCTATGCCTCTTGCTCTGCAACTACAAAAGCAGCAAAAGAAATCATCTAGCTAGCTATAAAGTGAAATATTCGTTCCTTCATATAAGGACATATCATTATTAATCTACAGCGATATTGAAAAAGATTTTTGTTGGGCAGTAAATCATCTCTCACGCCATTTTTCCTGGAGAGAAGCTGGATTTATACAATTTACGATAAAATCTATTCGCGTAAGACCGCATTTTGACAGTATTTTCTCTTCAATTGATATCTTTTTCTTCTATTAATAGAAGGAATTTTCCTGGTCCTCACAATGTGGGGAAAAGTTTTAATTAATAATTTTTTTATGAAAAGGCCTGCTGAAATATAATTCAAAGATTATGTAGAAATGTTATCAATTAATGTGCATGTTTCTTAGGTTTAACCTTTGGAAAGTGATTACCGGAAGATTATGAAATGAGTTCATCCATGTGTAAATAAAGTATTTATATTTTTTAAATCTGATTCAATATTGAAAATAGTTGAGGAATATTAAATTAGAATAAGTTCAAAGTGATACTATTGAAGTACTTTTTATTGCAAGAAAATAGTTTTAAATAACGAAACAGACAATAGGGTTAGGGCTGAACAATTTTAGTTTATAATATTTTAACATTACAAAAATAATGAAATTTATAACAGAATAAAAAGGAAATATATAAAAATGAAATGGAACCGACAAAAACTTCTTCCGACTTTTATAAGTATAGACAGGAACATAAAATTTTCAGATCAATATGTTTTATTGAATTTGAGCTAACTTGAAAGTACACCGTGTTATCGCACAAATATAATAAATATCGTTAATAGCTGCCTTCGGATATTGATTTAAGCATATTGAATTATTGAATTAAACAATTTTACGACAATGAATCAATCCTAAATCTTTTCTAAATAACAAGTATATTTCATTTTTTACAGACTACAAAAGAAGGTAAATAACAAATTAATCAATTACTTACGGGGTCCTTCGGTCGATATGGATTACCTCCAGCCCCGATGCCGCCAACAATGCTGAAGCCAAGACCAGGATTTCGTTCGATAGTAATCGTCATCTAGAAATTAGAAAGAAAATTATTGATCGTCAAATACGTAAATAAATAAAGAAAATATAATGATTCAGAGTAAAACGATAAATACTATATTAAATATCGAATTATCGAAGTGAGATGCTTATGTTGTCAAATAATAACATTGAATATTAATTATAAATAAATAATTTGCGACAAAAAGAAATGTTTTCCTCTCTGTTTTATAGAGGCATAGTTTGAGCAAATCTTTACATCAAAAGAGAGATCATTTATATAGTCAATTACAAGGGTTTTATCGAACCTCAATTATTTTGTTTTTACCTTTTCAATTATTTCATACGCATATATCTAATGACACTGTTAAAAACTGTAAAATCTAGCTCTAATTAATGTCAAAATTCAATACTCCGAACAAGAATTCACAAAACATAGTTTTGTTTTAATCAATTCAGATCCTACTTAAAACCAACATTTTAAAATAATATAATATAAGTGAAATCTTCACATATCTAAAATAATTGTTATTATTTAGTTTTATTTTGACAAATTACATTATTTTTTAAATCGCTTAAAGTCACATATTAACTAATATTAAATTTCATATATTACGTTTGTGTGCATAGATATTACATAGAATTAGGAGGTCACAATTAAAAAGTTAACCAATTGAATGAATAAAACGGTTAATCAATACATATGTGAAATAGTTTCTCCTATAACTGTAAATAGCTCCTGGCCGAAAAATACCAAAGATCAACACATGACTTTGTCTGCATAATAAATGCAATAATTAGATAGTATTATAGGATAACATAATATTAAAACTTCATGAACGAAGTCATCGTCATAGCAAGTTTGAGATCATTCTTTAATATGAACTAATTGTCAAATGATGGATGGTTCATATCGTATGTTGGTTATTGTTGCAATTAGAATGGATAAGATAGAGGTCATAAGAGAGCGAGAAAGCAATCTTTGTGATAAAGAAAGTGAAAAGAGTAACATGATGGACAAAACGATTATCAAAAGTAGTTAATAATTATCAGAGAGTAGAGCGATTATCAAAAGAGGACAAACACATGATTTTTAGTTAAATAGAATATTGCTAACACACCTAGACAGTTGCTAGCATTATAGGTATTTCGAAGCTATAATAGTGTTTATTTGCAATCAGAATTAGAAAGGATAGTTTGATGATGAGACAGTGCAAAAGAATTTTTTTAGCAATAGATTAGTCTATAATAATTGGAAAATTCTAGTTGTGTTGCCCTTGACAACGCATATTAATGCAAATTCTTGACAAAGCCCTATAATATCAAATTGCCTCTTGAAGGCTGAAGAGTAATTTAGCATAGGTATATCATAGACTTTTAGATGTAGCGACGTTGCTTGGCCAAAGCTTGGTTCAAATTGCCTAATATCATTAAAATACAAACTAATTTTAGGGTTTCATAACGTTTAATCATATTTTACGTATTTTTCTCTATGAATTCCATTTTCCTCCCATGATGTTTATTTAATGTTTCAAACAGGGGTGGAAGTAGACTGCAATTCTTAACAACTTTTGCAAAAAGATTAAAAAACACGATTTAAGATTTAATGGAAAGAAAGCAAAAACTGAAATAAACAGCAAAACCGCTCTAAACTGAAAAAAGAAAGATTTTCCGGTGAATTCCAATTATACTTCTGAATAATGGGTCTCAAACATGTGCAATAGAACTATACCTCGACCAGTTGCTTGGACTGCAAGGCCAGACGTCTGTCCTTCTGAACAGGACTCTTGTAGGAGTTGATCTGGGAGTTTTGGTGCTGGGTGGTGGCCACTGGGTTCGGCGTCATCCCCTCAGAGCGAACTTGTTGTCTTGGCGTGAGAAGGGGGCTCTGACTGCCACTGTCCTGGCCTTCGGGACCTCCCTGCTCGGAGTCCGAAAGGATGAGTGGAGGTGGTGACCGGAGGGGTGGGGGTGGAGGGAACATGCCTCCACCTGTGGATAGTGAGTCAAAAGAGGACATCGCGAATATCAAAACTTTTACTAAGAAAAAATCACCGGAAAAAAACTGGATATAATTTAATCTGTGATTCTTGAACAGGCAATTCTACATTTTGAATTATTTATAAAAAAACAAATTTATAGATATCTAACCACGCCTTTCCAATCTAAGATAGTTCTCTGATGTCAAACGTTATAGATATATCTTTACTTATCAGAGAAATGAAACATTAATTGTATATACCAAAAAATGAAAATAAAGTGGGAAAATTATTTGCACTTTAAAAATAAGTATAAAACACTTTCTTATCACATTCTTTTGAATAATTGTTATTGCAGTAAATGTAAATAAAAAATTCGTTTCAATATTTTAAAAATATATATACTTCAAATTAACCTTATGACATCCTGTAATTAATTTGTTTTTAGTGTTGTTTTTGACCTGTTTTTTCCAATGATTTAATTTACAATAATATTAAATGTGTTAACAAAAAGGATTTTTATATGTAGATAATAAATAACTGTAGAACACGTGAAAAGTGAAATAATTATGTTCACCGATAAAGTCAAAATTTAAATCAAAATTAAATGACAGTTTCACTTTCGAGTGTTCAGAAAT
>JAUZNC010012195.1:0-30029 GCA_034780395.1 Vannuccia rotundouncinata | reverse complement strand
CCAATCAATACAGTTCGGTAAATCGTTTGCAAAATGTGTTTTATTGAGACTGATATTTCGAGTATTTATACGGATGCCTATGCACCTATCGGGCTGAAATTTAGAATATAGGAACCTTGCAAACGTTGACTATTTTTAGAAAACCATTAAGGACAAAAGCTATAAATCTGAAACCCGAGAATTAGCAACCAGAAATTAAGACAAACTTACTTTCAGTTTTTGCGAGTTCCAGGGTTTGTCTTGTACAAACGCCTTCATCGCGTACTTAGACTCCCCCAGAATACACCTGAGAGAAATGAGGTTTTACCGTTTCTCCTCATTGCGGCGACATGTGCTGCGAAGCGTTTCCTCGTTGTGGGAAGAGATTGGGTCGGGAAAGATTCATCTTCTTCTTCACCTTGCAGAGTCAGTATGTATGGATGTGATATGGGAAGGGACGATCATGTCACAAGACAAATATATTGAAACACCTTGTAAATAATCACATGCAAGCCTTGGAAGGTGACCACAACGGGTTCAACTAAAAATCTATCAGCAATTTATTAAAAACATAATTTTTCACTGTCAACAAATGTCCTCCTCGTTTGCTGGGTACAAATGTTGCTCTATCCATAACTGCTTGTACAGATATTCTTATTATATTATATATAGATCAGCCATTAGTAGTTGTATAAATGTTATCAATACACTCTATTTTATTTTATATCATAATATAATTTGTATGTAAATTATGATTAGGTGAAATGATACCCATTCATTAGGTCAATCGATACAAAAATTGATTACGTAATTTTTTGCATCATTTCTCATTAAAATGATAATTAAGCGAAACAAGATTAGGTGAAACAGTGTGTAACCAGTGAAACAATTATGTATAAGTATAATCGAATAAAGCAAATGATTTTTGTTGTTTTGCATATTTTATTAGTTATGAATAAATTGAAATTTCTCTGTACACTTTTACATTGTAGAAGCATTAAAGGCATATACTTCAGATATATATTTGAATATATATCTTTATTATTCAATTTACAACATATAGAAAAATGTACTTTACGATGCATTTTACGATGATCAAAATTGTTGGCTGCCTCAATATTGAGTTATAGAGCTTCTTTTGTCTCATTGAAGTCATTTAAATATTTTACTTATTATAATTTGTATAAAATGTTTTGTCTTTTTTTTGTTTAATTACTTTTTTTGTCGAGGTCAGAAATTCAAAAGAGTTTTAATTCATTTTTTGATATATTTTATATTAAATTTCTTTCATCATATTTTAGGTTCTGGCAACATTGATGGCAATACCTTCCGATGACACGGACACTCTGATCACTGAGCTCTCAGCAGTTGAGTCAGCCGCAGAGACAGTTCTCGCACACCAGAGTTTAATAGTTGATTTAGACCGAAAGCGACAAGCCACTAGGGAGGCAATTCGAGCTCTTGGCCGACAAAATCAGCAGTTAAAGAAATCTGGGTATTCGGAAGAAGATAAGGTTTGGATGTGCTTCGGTAAACAGTTTTTTCTCATGCCCAGTGAATCGTCTCGACAGTTGGTTGATCGAGATTTTGACACGTATGAGCGAGAAATTGTGGAAACGCGCAGACAGATCAAGGTAGATGTAAGCCGACTCTATGATGCAGAAAAAAGGGAAGATCTCAAAGGCTTTCACCTCGACAGTGTGTCTAAAAATGATTTGGATTCATTTATGTCCTTCACTTAAACAGAAAATATATACATACAATGATATAATATAAATGAAGGATTTCCTATTCTATAATTTGTATTCTTATTTAGGAAAATTTCCATAAGTTTATATTAGTATAATGTAGGGTTTGTTTTCGTGTTAACAATTTCAATACCTATATCATTTTATAACTATACTTGATTCTATTTATCAATTTTTCTGTTTATGTAATTATGTATTTTTAACAATGTTTATAATAATTATTTTGTATTCATATTGTCAAATATAATTCAATAAATATATAAATTAAAATATAAACTGTTGCCATTTCTCACCGTTTACGAATAATTTTTATTGATTCTTACTCAACCCACTCATTATTTATTATATATATTTTAAGTATCTATGATAAGGCGACTAAATATTGCACTACTTTTAATTTTTGTTTATCACTAAATATCATTTTATCTAGGATGTTTTATTTGTAGTAATTAATCATACTTTTTCATGAAGTTTTGGGAAAAAATTCGTTTTTAGATACCAATTATTTATTTATCATAATAATTAATATAATTATAATATTCCCTATAAAGTCGTAAACTCTAAGGGAAAATAGAAAACCAATATAGTCAAATAAAATTTGTCTTTTGTGATCGTAGTTTGATCAATATGGCAGCGTTTAGCATAATGGAAAAAGATATATTTTAGTTAAACTAAATGACATGGACACTGATAAAATTGTTCATAGTTAATACAACTTTAAATGTTGAATTGAATTATAATTGAACGAACCAAATAATTATTTTGATAAGCGATTGGTATTCATTAATATGTACAGGCCGGTGTCTGATAATTATAGTAACGTTCCATTGCTAATATACTGTTATATTTTATATGTAGGTATAATCCTTGATATTTTATTATGATATATAACGTAAATTAGTTAAATAAGATTGTAAAATGAACAATTACGTAATGTGTTACGTAATTTCTATATAGAGCAAATAGTTATAGCTAATTAAATGAAGTCTGATATTTTACATAAATTAGTAAGGAATAAGATGCTGGAAATGTCCTAATTCCATGCACATTATTCAAAGAAATTGCTGTACCACAAAATGATCGATTATCTTGATGACCACACAACAAGATTATTTCTATTCTTTCGTCTTTAGATAATCTTCGATTAACAGCCATAAATACAACCCCGCTTGAACAACACCTACGAAAATAATGTTAAAAGATATACAGTGAACTGCGGTGATATGAAATAGTTGAATGTACCAGTGAGTTGAAATCAGATTTTCAGACTTCAGTTAATTAGCTATAACATTGCGTAATTGTTCAAATGCAGTAGGGTGACTTATTTAGAATTTGAGAAGTATTTTGTTTTGTAATCTAACGGCATACCTAACTATTAATGTTTAATCAACCCAAAAATAAGTATATTCATAATCCTAACTTTATTACAATCACATATTTTTAATACTAAATTTAAGTATAAAACCAATTTAAACAAAATAACGCAAAATCATTGAAAACTTAAATTAACATTTTTCTGCTTTTTTGATGTTTGATGCATTTGCCTTTTCTATAAATAATCAGATTGATTTAATATTGAAAATCGGTTCATAGATTTCAGTTCATTTACAGTTTAATTACAGTCCATAGATCTTGTTTGTATTAGGTTGATTATATTTAATTAGGAATATTCTTATAATCGATGGTTTGAATTATATTGATTTTCTATTGAAGATCAATTTATTTACAAGTTTTGTAGATTATTTGATTAATATAAGCATATTTATAGATAGGTACCATATTGAATTTTCTTTAAATAATGAAATACTTTTTCTATATTCTTTTCGAATTTTAAATACTTTCATAAAAGTTTAGTATCAATAAATATTAATTCATTTAATCATCGGTTAAAAGAGTATTTTAATAAAATGTCTTCAAATTCATTAATGCCAGAGGAATGTGTTCAAATAGAATCCTTTCTTTGTTGCGCCAAAACTTTGGCAAATGTATTTGTTTCCTCGGACTCAATGATCGATATCAAATCTGACCTTCTTCAAAATACGCTAGAAAGTTCTATTTCGAAAAAAGGTGATTCTAATATACTTGGATTCAACGTAGGAACTGTAATGAGCCTGTACACTGCTCTAAACAATAGCGTTGATAGAACAAATGAGGCTTTTCATAATGCAATATCACAATCCTCATCATGTGGTGACAACAATTCAAAAATTCATCGTAAACTTCTGGACACTGCGTCCCTTGTTAAAACAGTATTTCATCTAACTCGAATGGTGTTCTGTCTTGAAACCAAAAAATTAGATGCCAGAACTTTGAGAGAACTGACCTTGTTTAAGAATTTACTGCCTGCTCTAGATGCAGCTCAACCTGAAAATTATCCGGCTATAACTACACTAAAGGGACGATATTCATAATCTTATTTACTATGCAGCTACAAAAGTTGTGTTTAAAGTAAACCTTATTATACGTCATGCTTACTGTCCCAACTTGTATTAATTAATAATTTAATAAACTCTGTTCGCGATGAGCGAAAATTACATTTTGAAAATTTTTCTAACAAAACATGGACATAGCTGTTGAAATTATACAACTATTTGGGTAAATATAATTGTAAAATTGTACAGCGTTATTTATAGATGATTTAAATAAATTACGATACTATGTTTTTAAGCGAGATATATTTTTTTAGAAAAATATTATATGTATGAATTTTTTTTGTTAATTTTTCTATTCTAATGTTTAAATTATTTCATATAATATTTAATAAAAAAGGTTTTATTTAGACAAAAAAGATAATGGTAAGCATGATTACAGTAACTATTACATATTTCTACCAGAAATTCTAATTGAGCATAAAACATAACAATTTTTTATAAAATAAAAAATGGAGCTAGTAATTAGAATGAGTGTCTTTTTCAAAAAGACCATATTTAATTACTAAAACATCTTAGAAAAAGATAGAATCATTAATTTCGCCTTCATGGGTAAAACATATAAGAATGATAGAGAGAATTATAAAATAGGATATAAACAATTAAGATTAAAATCCTGGTTTACAACCACGAAAGTTTATTCCACATCTGTGAAGAATAAAAATAAATTATTTAAAATCAGAGAAAGAGGAGTTAGATAAATAACCAAAAGTCATATAGATATTTTAAGATATTTTTAAAACTATTAGATAAATATATTATATCGATTACAATTAAAAGATGGCCGTTATTTATCAGAATTGGAAACGTTCCTCCTGTACTAAATTAGAAAAAAAGAAGGTTTGGGAGATTTAACTTATATACGACGGACATTTAAGAAATAAATAAGGAAAGAAAAGATAAATTGGGTTTGTGAATTTTTGAGAAGACAACCATAATGTAAGGAAATGAGATAAAACCTATATACGATAAAATAAAGATTGTATATGAATAATAATGCTACAAATATAAAAAATAGAAAAACAAACAGGAAACTATAAGGATTCATTTTTCACTTTTTCACAAATTAAGCCAAGGATTTCCAAAACTGCAAAAACGTTTTCCGTTTTAAGAGTAAGTTAAACTAGCTGCATGTTGTCATACCCGTCGTTAAAAGGTTAACGGAATATTTTAAGAACAAACTTTTGGTTATAAAATGGGAAATCCTCTTTCTCCGATTTTAAATAATAATATATTTTTAGAAAATGTAGTGACAGGACTAATTGCTGGCTTCACAGATTGACATTTGGGTATGATATTATGTGGAATAAAATTTTAGCGGTTGTGTTTATTATCCCGGATTTTATCTTGATTAATTTTTAACCTTTTAAATTCTGTCAAAGCTTCCTACATTGTCCCCCAAGAGATAATATTCGATCCCTTTCTTAGATATAATAATAATTATGAAAAATACCTTAATTTCCATTTTTAAAATTTAATGTATATTTCGTCGTTAAGGTACTTATGTTAAAAATTATCTCCATTTGTTTTGTTTTCTTTTCATTTCATAAAAACCATTTTAACCAAAAAATTAATAAAAATTTGTTTCGTAGTAGCTAATTACTTTTTTTCTTATAAGATTCCGCCCCTAAAATATTTAGCCAAATCCTTTAATTCAAATATTATTTTTACCTATTCTATCTTATTTCAAATAAATATACTTACCTCAAAATTAAATAAATAAATGAAATTAAGAGTTTATAAAATTCCCAGTAAAGATTGTTCCAAATTTTATGTCGGTGAAAGCGGACGGGTGACTAGTTGTTTACTCACATTATTTAAGAACATAAGTTTGCAGTACTAAAATGTAATTTCAATAAAGCCATTATTCAACTATTGGTTTCTAAATTCTTCTTCTATTATTCGTATAGTATATGGATAATCAGCTGCTTTTATTAATTTTAATAATGACAAATGTATAATTGAACTCAACTCAGGCTCTTAAAATAATCGTAGTATTTCCAATTTTGTTATTAATAGTATTAATATATTTAGTTTTATATGTACCTATACGTTCAAGATATCAACTGATTTATTCTCACTTATTTTATTATGTAATGACTGCAATTGATTATTTTATTTGTGTATCCATTTCTTACATGATTATGTATGTGATTGACTTACTCGGTAAAATTCGTATTTTCTATATTTTAATTAATTTAAAAATATATTTTTATTCTTTTGCATACTTATCTTATTTATCATAAGAATATTGCAATAAAAGAAGTATTATCACTGGAGACGATTGCTTTTTCCGATTTAGAGCATAACCATGTCGACATTTTATGTTTGTAAAATTTCTATTCAAATCATGATTTTATCATCACTATAATTAATCTATCAGTTATAAATACATATAATTTGTGATATTGAGATGTACCTTATAGCTAAATTATTATTTAAATTTTTTAACTACTTTCCATTTGCTCAGTAGTGTATTTATAATATTGTAATTATAACTTAATAGTTAATGTAAAAACTGTCATTTAATCGCATAGGTCAAATTTTTGCAAAAGAAAATTATGCATAAGTCAATCGAAATAGTTTATTTAGAATTAATAACACAATTATTGATAAGTTATTAAAATTTATGTTACTGTGAAAAGAAGGTGATTTAAATTTTATACCAATTTTTAAAAAAGCCGACAGAAGAAAAAATTAATGATGTTGATTGGTGTTAATTGAATTAGCAATTAATTAGATTTATTTGGCGTTGATATTTCCATCTTCGCAGCGACTGTGTACATCCCATGGCTTTCAGAAATTTACTTGAAATTCGATTAATATGTGTAACTTTTCGTTTATCGAGAAAATATTTTATCATGTGCCTATGATAAATCCAACTCAATGTAAAGATGTTAAATATTTCTAAATTTCGTATTGCCTTGATTTAAAATTGTGTGTATTTCATTGCGTGAAGATTTCTAATAAAAATTTCTTTTGGGAATATTATGTACATATTAAAATTTATAATTTATGAATATTTTGTAATATTCTTTTAAAAGAATGTATTTCGTGCGTAAAACCTAGTTTTTGCAATATTTAATTTCAATAAATAATCTCTATGGATTTATGTAATTAAAAATTAATGAGAAATTATTTATAATGAAATTCTGAGTATACGTTTATTAATATATTGAAGATTTTTGAAATTTATGATGTTTTAAAAATTGTGATTAGGTGAATTCAGAATATATCTTTTAAAAATGAGGTCTTTCATAATTGGCATTATTTATATTTTATAATTTGACTAATAAATGTTGATAAAATAATAAATACTTTAACGTATTTATAATAATCAAGTATAACATTTTTAAGCATTTATTGTTATTATTTTTTACTGTAAAAAGATGTCTACAATTAACTAACAGTTTTAAGTCAAATATATTATAGATTTTACCTCTTAAAGTATACAAAATAGGATCATTTTTAATTATGCACAGTTTTCCAATTTTTTTGTAGATTCCATTTGTTTGTAGACTGAGCACAGTAATTAAAATAGTCGATAAAATTCGTCGAAATAACCTTACTGCAGGCAGGATTCAGGATTTGATATTATAGGGGATTTTCGCAAAGGTTGAACACTTTGTTCCGGGTCATAAATAAGGAAGGTTTTTTAATGGTACAATGAAATAGTTTTAGGTGCCTAAATTTATTATGAAATTTATAACATTATTTGTTGAGGACAACTTGGTGATACCTGCATACAGTAAAGTTGTCGCCATTAACGATAGTCATAATAATTATTTATTTTCCTAAAATTTCGATTGGGTTAAATTATCCAATCTGTTTGTTTTTCTTTAATTGAAGGGACAACTATTTTTTTTAAATAGATCGTTTGTTTATATATGTCTACGTACGTCATCTTTTTAAAAAAGAATTTCATTATTGAAAAATATTCTTTAATAAAATGTTATTGTTAATGGGGTTTGGTCCTCTATATTATACATTAAATCCATAGAAATTTCTCTATTTTTTAAATAAAACACTCATTAAATAACTGTACATAATAATTAAAACCAAGAAAATGATCTTAATTGTTAAAGATCTTAAAAAATTAACACAAATGTAAAATAAAATAAAATATTAAATTATATTTATTTAATAATTTATCAATCTATTATATTACTTATTTTAAAACGCAACAGTTTTTTCAAATGAAGTATCAGTTATGTAGTACAAGTATAGATCTTTTCGTAAATAATTTAGGTTTTAAACTATATATTTTCAATAATATATTTATGTGGCTAAAACTGATATACTAGTGCTATCTAAATTTATGTTTTTGAGCACAGATATCATATACTATTAATTTCCTATAGCCACATATTATTGCAGATCGTTTATCGGGTCAGCAGTAGGCAAATGAAATCTATGGATTTTTATAAATTGATTACTTTTATTAAAAATGCATTTAGTTGAGGCTTAAATAAAACTTTTTTATATTTTAAAGAATGCAGTGTATATTGTAAACAAAAATTTGTGTATAGGATGAATTTATGAAATACCTAACTGCTATGACATATTTACATAATTTCCATCCTGTTCCACATTGAGTCTAAGGTGTTCCGTCATCTTGCTATTGAGTCTTTGCCATTTGTTGATTTGTGAATAATGGCATCAGCTGCTCTGTTATAGAAACTAATGGAGTTTATTTTTACTGTCAAAGTTATTGCTGCAACGAATAGCTTCTATTCTATCGCATGGATTGTAGTCAGGAGAGGGTGCGGTGGCTGCACATACAAATGCACCTAGACCGAAATAATTGATTATTACGAGTATATGCAAATATTTAAAATAAAAGTATTCAATTTATCAAAATCCATAGATTTCATTTGCCTACTGATGTCCGATAAACGACCTGTAATGATATTTTTTATTGGAAGTAATATATGATATCTGCGTGCTCAAAAACACAACTTTTGATAGCGGTATATCAGTTTCAATATACATATAATATTGAAAAAAATATAGTGTAAAAACGACAGAAAAGTATACTACGAATATTTATTTAGAAGCCTTTATTATAAATCGATGCTGTAACTGGGATTGTAGAATTAAAATAAAATTTATTGAAATTCAAAACATCGACACAGAGCATTTAAAAATGTATTGATTACTTAGTGACATATTTACAGTGTAAAAATTGCTTTTAATTGGAATGAATCAAATTAAATTTTTAAGAAAAATGTATTCTATAACTAATATATCTCAATCATACCACGTAAAATCTTTTTTAATCAGAGAAAACATTTCTTTGATATATGGTTCAAAGAACATTCGAAGCTTTGATAAAACCTGAGGATCCACAAAGGGGTGCTTACGTCCTTTCGAATTACTCAAACAACCTGAATTATTACTTCGCGATTTAAGACAATAAAACCCGCGGGTACTGTTGAAATAGAACTTTTCCTGGGTTACATAAGGAGGTAATCTTAGGAACCGCTCCACTTGTTTTAACTCCTTCCATGGACGTTTGATAAGTCTTTCACCATTTACCACATGAATACTGCTTAGTGGGAAATAGTTTAACCAGCGACTTAGGTGAATGTTATAAAGGGACAGTTGTAAAGGTTTGTATGTGATGTCTATAATTCCAGTTTGCCGGTTGAATACAAGATTTTCAAATCTTGGATAAAACTGCCCTTTTGTTTTATGCAGTGTGAAAGTTTGAGTGTAGTCTGAAATGACACGCGTCACTGGGTCCCGAAGCACTAAAATCAACTTGACACCAGCATCATAGTGAAAGACGCGTAGTGGAACCTCAGGCTCGTGAAAGTAAGCTGGGGTCTTCTCTAAGGTGATCTGATCAGGACGGGAGAGTGGCATACGAGATCGGTACCATTCGAGACCCCGTTTATAGTTTTCGAGTTTGTCAAAGAAGTGGACCTCTTTCCCGGCGCTCTGAATAAGCGGATGACTAGAGAGGAATTTCAGGATGGCCCGAGTGCCCGCCTTCCTGACACCAATGATGAGACATTCTGGCAGGCGATGTTGTGTTGTCATAGACAGGTTGCCCTCTGTTGCGAAGCTGGTTTGCGAAATTGGACGCGCTTCCGATGAAGTTCTTTTTGGATGAGGATGAGTGTAAAAATCAGAACCAGTATAAATGAGGGTCCCCAATAATATGGCGCACAGGCCCCTTGTAATACATTTTCTTTTCCATCGATCCTTTGTCATGCTGTCGGCAATTTGTTTGACGGTCTTAAAGAAAAACATATTAGAAACTTTTAATGAAGTGTATTATCACTATAAAGCGAGCTACCAACGTACCAGTAGTATATAGCTAAGGAGATTCATTTTCTGAATTATTTAACTAAATATAGCCGGAAGCTCGTTTAGTACCGAACTCTCATCTCATGAATACAGAATGTTGCAGTCATCAGTTTGATAAATATTTGGTATATATATTATATTATATACAGCAAATTGTATATCGATTTTTTTAATTCATTTAGCGTGTCACGTTAATAATTATCTCTCTCTCTCTATATATATATATATATATATGGCAGAATAAAAAATATGTATATCCGAAAATAAGGTAAACTTGACAAATTTAGTAATTTGAAAAAATATTTTTTCGTTTCTTATAGCGATTAAATTGAGAAAACCGAACAATATTTATAACTTTACTATGGATGATTCGTAAATGTACATTTGAGGACATCGTGAATGTACATAAATAGATACAATTATGAAATATGAATAAGATAAGATACATGACATATACGACAGTATAGTCGGTACTGTGTCCATAGATCACCAAGTCAATCATTGCTACCCCCCCTCGCTGATATATGTCATTTAGATAACATTCAATAAATTCGAAATCGGCGTAACAGTATTTACAAAGCTTAATTGTTATGTCTAAATAATCTAAATAATATATTTAACAAATTATTGGTTAAAATCTTTATATTTACCATTTGGATATACATTTTGAACAATTAAATATTATTTATAGGTGTCGCGATATTTATAAATTATGCAAACTTACCAGATTCAAAGTCTGAAGTCCTATAAGACCCACCGTTATACAGCCCGGCCCTTTGTTTAATACGTCCTATTTGACACTGTTCAAGATATATGATGTGCTTTGAGCCGAATGAATATGTTACACCGAATGAAAACCAGTTTCACTTAAACATTAAACATTTCTTTTAACCATTGCTTGGGGCTAAAATGTAGCTAACAAGAATAATAGTTTTTTGAAAACTTCTCCTAAAATTGAATTGATATAAGCTGCCTAGCTTCAAAACTATTTGCTGCCAAAGGAAAAAATAGTTCATTTTTTCCCATTCATATAGGCCTCCCATGGAAGACAGGATGAAATCGTCTTCAGAGTGACTTCTTGTAATGAAAACGAAATAGATAGAAAATCGTGGATAGACAGAGTCAGAGAAAGTGGCAATAATGTCGTCGATAGAGTTTCCAGTTCTTTATTGTGTCGGGTGTTGATGGGACCCATGAAGGGTCGAGAGTGTATCTTATCGAAAAGACAGAGGAATGAAGGCGATAAATTTTTAAAGTTTATCCCCAGTATAAAACTAAAGAATCTCGGGAGGAAGCGGCAAACAAGCTTATCTGGCTAGCTCTTCGTTATCCCAGTCATCTAATCTAATCAATTCGCAGACAAGGCGGTATTTTTCTGATAATTTGAGGCAGAGAAAGCGTCGGTTTCCGGTCTTACTCAACGCATTCTGATCAGTTGATGCTCTCTCTCTGTACCTAATAGAATCTTTATTGGGTCGAACAAGAAAAAAATCAGACAGGAATTTAAGGTCCCAATCAGTCAACTACGAAAAAAGGGTGTTGGACCTCTGAGGGGAAATCAAACTTTGTCTTCAGTTTTCTTTTTTTCACAGTAAAATTACCACACGACAAACTTGTTAACCAGTGTAGCTAAATGCTTATGAAGTTAGTATGCGGGTTATTCGAATTGAATATGCCCTTTCCACGAATGTCATACGCTTTTAGCGAGGTATATTTCAACCACCTTCTAGTGACCCCCCCGCTCTCCAATTCTTGTCTGCCTGATCGAATAGTGCGACGATAAGTTTGGTCAAGTCGACTTCTACATTCTAAAGAGGCGATCAATTAGACTGAGAAGATCACTCAAGCAAGCTAGAAAGTAGCGGAATAAGAGGTCACAATGACTGAATCAAATTCATAGTCAGATTGAATGCCTAATTGGTCAGCTGCTGTGTCCTTGCCTAAACTATCACTCGTAAGATAAGGAGCAATTAATTTATGTTATAATTACACTATTTTGTAGGAATATAGACTACACGAGAAACTGACATATTTTTAGACCTTTACTAAAATAAATTTAATTTGAATTATCCGAAACATTTGTGTTTAAAACGAAGTAATTGTATTATTCTTTATTATTATTATTATTCTTTATTATTATTCTTTATTATTATTATCCGAATTTATCAATATGTGCTTTGTGTTTTCATTACTGCTGTATAATACTTTAACTAAATATTGTCTTTATCTAAATATAGCGGTTATTTTTTTGGTTGTAGATCGCAAAATTATCTGAATTTGAAATATTGTATTAGAATATTGCATTAATAACTAATAAATTTGTATTTATTATGTATATGTAATAATATTCATTATGAAAATTGAATGAATAAATAAAATGTAAACTAACGTCATTTTTAAAACATTGTAATAATCATGGCTGAACCTTCAACTAACGAGTATATGTTTATATATGCAACATATACCATTGAGTTAATTAAGTACCCATTCTCTTTATAATAAACTATAATAATATATTAGGTAAAAATATCTATAGTATTGGAGTTTATGTGTATCTTATTAACAACCATTTAATTTCTACTGACTTTGGTAATTTGTATCTAATGTACACATTGAAAAAAGGTTCTGATTCACTATTTTATATAACATTTATTATATTAACCAAATTAGCTGAAATTTTCTTCTAGCTGAAACTTCCTTCGGATATTTTATTTCCGTTGGGCTACGCCCTCCGGAAATTAACCAAATTCTGACTCAGTAATCAATTTATTAAATTAAAGAATTAATTAACCTCCCAATAATTATAAAAATGTAGAATTAATATTTTAAGGTATAAAATCAAAATATTATATCTTTCTTCTATAAAATGTATAAAGAGATATTTTATTTTTCAATTAACTATAGATTTTTTATACGATTGAAATGTTTCATTTTCAAATAAAATTATATTCATTATATTCAGTAAGGGCTGTCAGACACAGTTACATTCTTATTAGATTAATTTGAAACTTTCTGAGTTTTCCTCAAATTTTCTTGTCGACATTTTGATATTTTGGTTTAATTAATGAACATCATTCGGTTTTTATTCAATTTTAATTTGTTAACATCAAAAAAAAAGCTTTTGAATCATTATAGATCTAAAAAATCTAAAAATCTATAGATCTGTCGATCCAGGCAAAAATTTAATATTATTAGTAATTACTGTAGTAATATATTAGATTCAATAATTGTTTATATGTATCAATTAAATATATATATTCTGTTAAAGTTATTTTCAAATTATTTAACCAATCACAACTCTGGATTTGCCATACACGCGATGCAACATACTTTTGTATAGAAATATTTTAGATGTCCAATCTAGTTCTATATATAATATACAATATCTATGGAAATTTCAAAGTAATTCCAATTATAATTGCTGTGTTTAAAAATTCCCTGAAAAATACTTTAAATATAAAGGACACAAATGAATTATTCTGGTAAAACAATCTTAACAATTTTTAATTACCTTTAATTATTTTGTAGCCATATCCCCCTAGTGTTACTTAAAAAGCCTAATTCAATATGGGAAAGGAAGTCATCAATTTATTAGATCTTGAAAAGGCAAAGTGAATATTCAAGATGGAAATATCTATTTGATTGTGTGCAGCAGATTTTAATAATTATCAATTTATATCTCCTTAATTAATTTACATAAATCTTCTCTGCTTAATCAAATAGTTACAATCACTTTTTACAGTTTAGAAGGGGGGGGGATAAACACAACTGATAGAAATTTCTTCAAACTGATAATTCTTTCAAAAAATATTCGTTTGGTAAACATTGTGAAGGATTCTAAAACTGTTTTCAATATTAACAAGTACAAACATGTTTGCTGTGGGCCACTCAGTTTATATGAAACGTAATAAAAATAAAGTGTGTATGGAACAATAGACTGTTTAATAACCATTGAAAATCTCTCTATACTTTTTCTTCAGGCGCTTAAAAATATAATTTATCAAATTTTCCTATTTCAAGACTAGACTAGGTATATATTGACAATAAACTGATATGAAGTATTCGCCAAAAAAGGATGGAAAACCGTCCCATTCGAGAGCATGTAAATTACACAAATAAAGCAATAATAGAGATAGCCTATAGCTAGGCCATGAGAGTTGTTATAAGTATTTTATGAGCTAGACGATATTTCAAAAAATTATAAATAATGGTAAATTAATCTCTTAAATAGGAATATTATATGGCTAGAGTTCATACAACAGATACAAAGCAGATTGAATAGTTGTGTGAGCATAACAAATGAACTTATGAAGCTAAGCTGAGCATGATTGAATTGTAAGATAATGAGGATTCTAAAGTATTATTAATTCAATTTAGTAAAGGCAAATATTCGAAATTTTCAAATAAAATATATATTGAATTATTGTCACGAATTAAATATATAGTTAAAGCAAGTTGGCATAAACAAATTGTCACTACACTAAAAATATATTATCTTTTTCTTTTTTTTAATAATTCAAAATGTTATAAATTAGGGATAAATATTTTAATCAATTACAAGTATAATTTCTTATCGTAACTTTACCACAGCAATTGTAACGAATCTTTCTATTAATTTTTAATACTTTCCAAACAATTGTTCAAACAAACAAAAGATCATATCAGGATAGACAGCATCCAGATTAACTCAATGGTCTTCCAATTCACACTCTTTCGTTTTTGTAATGAATTTTTTTATATAAAATAATAATCAAACATCCACAATTCTTATTTTAACTTGAGGTGTCATTATTCAAACAAAGATAATAACAGTTGGTCTATGTTTAGGTTAATTGTACCAGGGGTTAATTTATTTTGAGTAAAAATATTATTTAATACGATTCATCAGAAGAAAGAACGATACACATAAGACTTATTTATTATACAATATTGAAAATATTAATAAATTAAAAATATGACGTCCTCAAACCTTACCATTTTTTACTTTTAACGTTAATTCATGTTTGGGAGAGTTTTCAATAAACATTCAAGATTTACACACTTATCAAAAACGTTGAGGAACCATTTTGACGAAAATTTTTATTTTGATTCGAATTAAATCCGAAAAAGTATTTTTACGCGAGAAGTCGAATGATAAATTAATACATAATTGATTGTTTTACAAGATTTAGCAAACTCGTTAATCAAAACTTTACGTTTATAGAATTTATTTATTCTAGATTTATATAATTCATTACTTTAAATAAAATAAACATGTAAACAATTTAAAAATTAATGTTTTATAACTAAGAAAAAATCTAAACATGAACGAAAAACAGTTTAAAACAATTTTTTCACTAATAATCAACACCATTTAGAGCAATTTAATCCTCAAAATATAAAAAAAATATTTACTGTCAGAATTTAATAACAAACATTTACTTAAATAAACACCACGAATACCCAATACTAAGATTGATTAGTAAGCTCAATATTGAAAGTAAGAATTAAAACTTTAATATTGTAATTATTTTCCTAGTATAAAATATGTCAAAGGATAAAATGTATGAAAACTTTTGTTCGAAATATATTTAAAAAAATCAAATAAAAATTCGTATTTTTTAAACAAAAATTATGGTTTCATTTCACACATTATTTTGCTTTGTTTGCTTGAATAAAACATTATGATCATTTTCCACATAGTCAATGAATTAAGTTACGATTCTCCCATGTTTATTCAACGTATACAAATCTAGTAAGGAATTCACCGTATATCGTTAAGTTAAAAATATTTACTGAATGTTTATGAATTGTGCTTCAGCTGCCACAACAAGAAATTACGAAATAAATACTTTTTCAAAATCAAATATTGACTGTCAACTTTTTAATTTTATGCTATGAAAATAATGATATACTGTTACAAAACTTTTATAATAATTTAAATTTTCTCCAAATTGTCTTTATAAATTAGATGTACTCGTATATTCAATTTTGCTTCACTTACCAAATTTATAAAATATGGTTATCCCTATAATTTCCACAATAATTTTGAAAATATACAACTATTTCTTTCGAGAAACTAAATGACTTTGACTTTCGCCTGACCTTTTATAAGCAAACCTTTCTATTTCCTAATTATTACGGAAATGATTATTGTCAAGTACATACAAAGGGATTAACTGGACCAAGTTAATACCACCAAGAATTAAACAATAAGAAAATGTCAGCTGACGGAAGTTATAGAAATCGAAGGCGTCAAACTTTTATTTGTTGGAAGTTCCGCAAATTCTGATAGAAACACAGGATGATAGGAAATTAACTGTCACTGCTGGTGATCAAATTTTCCAATAGATAAATACAATTGAAATTTTCTATATTTGTATTTTTTCTAAATAATTTCTTTTCAATTGCGTTTTTATGATTTTTTTGAAAAAATTACTTAAGAATTCAGTGATAAAATTAATTATATTAGAAGTTTTTACTAAATATATGTGTATACATATGTAACAATTCCTAGTTGTTTATTATGTAATATACAAATATATAATCTACAAATTTATTAAGACGTTAGATAAACATTTCAATTTATATATAAAATAAATTATAATTATTTTTTCAATTTATAAATTAAACAAACACTTTTGAAAGCAATTTATTGCATATAATGTTTTAACGCAAAGCTGTAAGTATATTTTTTGTATATTGACAAAACTTATTATATTTATTAACTTTACAAATATTAAAATGACATGTTTTAATTTTTGAAAAAATGGACTAACGTTTTCTGCACGGATACAATATTTGTTTTAATTATTCAAAAACCTGTTTGTACTTAAAATCTCATATATAAAATATTTTAAATACAAATTGTATTCTAACGTTTATAAGATATAATTAACAATGAAATGTTAACAAACACTAATGGAAAATTAATAAAAAATAAACTACAAGATGATTCAACAATGATCGTTACTGCAATCTCATTGGTGTAGATTACTGACCAATAATTAAACAGTAACATTGATTAAATATTTATTGTTAAAATAGTAATTACTCCAAAAAATAATGAACCAGAAATAAAATTTCCTTTTAAGAAATAAGTTATATAATTATTTTCCAACCTTCAAAAGGATAAGAATGGAAACCACTGAACAGATACCAGAAATTCAAGAAGAAAAAATTAATTTTCAATATTTTACGTTAAGTATGAAAATTATATCCTCCATAGCTTCTGCTATGGGGTTTATTGGCAATATTTTATTCTTAATTTTTTTGACAAAAAACAAAGTTGGTTCTTTTGTTAGCATGATTTTGGTGAGACTTCAAAGTGCCACCGATACCGCAATGTGCTTAGTCATTTTCGCAATGATCCAACATGCTCGACTGCGATATGCACTTTTAAATGTACCCCTGTTGGATAATATAATTTGTAGAGTTTGGATATCGGGATTTGTGCAATATTTTCTCGGAGTCAACAGTGTTTACCTGGTCATATTGATTAGCGTGGATCGTTTTATGGCCATCGTATTCCCGATCAAGTATAAAAGTAAAAGTCGTAGGCACGCCTATCTGGGCGCTTTTGGTGTTGCAGTATTTTCTGTAATCGTCACATTTATCTTTTGTTTTTATTATGTCTATTACCCACCAACATCTGAACTAGAATTGGGGAAGTGCCTATATGAGCCTATACCACAAAACAACACCGTTCTGATGGCATACGAAAACGCATATACCTACATTTGGATGACTCTGATGTATCTGTTTCCAGTTTCTTTTGTCGTTGCACTTTATTCCATATTGATCTTCAAACTACGGGAAACATCCATCCAATCCGTGGGCCAAGGGTTAAAGCAAACAGCATCGAAAAAGTTTACTTTGGCCTGCTTGTTCATTGCAATAGTTTTTGTCATTTCGTTCTCTTGGGATAACATCGAATATTTTCTTACTTCGTTTGGTATAAATACGAAAAAGATTTATGGGAAATACTATCCCTTATCTTCAATTAAAGGGTATTTAACGCTTTACAATTTTTGCCTTAATCCGGTCATATATTTTTTCATGTTGGATAAATTTCGTCAATTCTTGTATAATATTTGTTGTTGTTGTTTGCGTCGACTTAAATAAAAAAACAGAATGCTTTTAAAGTTATAACAACTGATTGATTGGCGGCTGTCTCTGAATGAATATCTATCTAAAAGTTTTTTTTCGTTTAAACAAATATAATTTCAATGTATTTACTGTAAGAAAAGCAAAATGTTTTGCATCTATATATATGAACACACAATTCATGTGAACACTGATATTCTGTGACCACATCTTGACGTTTTATCAAAAAATAGTCAACGATATTATTTACAGATTATTTTTGTTTAATTTGTTAATTAGCCACGCATCACTATTTAATGACTATTATACAAATATTATTATTTTTCGTCGTATATTCGTTTTGAAAATTGATATTATTGTGTTTTATATCTTTTTGTACATGTTTTTGTTTCGTGATAATAATTAGTTAATCATTATGTAATGGGAGGTAACAAATTGTATCTGTATGAAAAAATAATTATACATCATTAATTAATTGTAAATGTTTTCTGATGTTTCGTTGTGTCGATAAAATAAATATATACGCATTAAAATTATTTGTCCTTAATTAAATTTGTACCGTTCAAATTGGCAATTCCTAACTCTTTCTATCTAAACCCCATTCTCTATTTTTAATTGTAAATCAAATTAAAACATATATTTTTACTTTATACTCCAATACACCTGTTTTATACAAGGGTGTTTTTAAATACAATTTCATTGACTTTAACAGAATTTATAAATTTAAAATCTTTGTTGAAATAAATATTTTAGATTTTATTTTTGTAAAACATTCAGTTATCCAATTTTAAGGACCGATATTTCTGACTGGTAAACCTATATATTGTTTTAAAATTTTGTTTATTGTAGTTTGAGCGGTTTAATTTTATAAAGGGATGTTTTATTATACATTTCTTGTATTTGGAATTTTATATGGCTAAATTAAATAGAATTTTTAAGTAAATTAATGGGTACGAATACGTCTAGAATTGAAACCTAATAAAAAGTTACATTTTAAAAAGAATTTTTAAAATCAAAAATCAAATATCAAAGAAACTCACTCAAATAAAAATTGACAATAAAAAAGTAGACAGTTACTTCTAACTATGTAATTGAAAATTTTATACAACAATAACAAAACTTTTCTTCTGAATTTGGAGTAAATATTTTGAAAAAGAATGACTATACTTAAATACTTTTCTCCAAACTCAATTGAAATGAATTTTACATTTTACAATTGTAAAGAATAATATTCAATGTTAACGTAATAAAAACGTCATATTATACTTTAAAAAAACATATAATATATCTTTTGTATAATAAATTTTACATAATTAATATGCTTTTTCTAAAAGTTAATTATATTTTAGTCATTGTGAAGCTTAACTATATAGACAAAACGAGTTAAACAAAATAATTTGAAAAGTTAAAATACTTCAATATACCCCCATTTGTTGATTTGTCGGGATTATAATATAGTTTAATCCGCAATTGTAGGAACTTCGAGACTTAACAATTATTATACGAAATATCCATATTGCTATTTTTAGACAAATGTACATTTTATTTTCGTTTTAAAATATAATTTTAATAGTATTATCGTTAGTTTAAGTACAAAAATTATTCCGAACAGCTATTTAATATTCTAAACATATTTGAGTTCCGACAAGAGTTCAAAACCTAATTTTTAGTTTAACCGTACTCCGGGACCTATGTTTATGTTCTGACAAATACTAAATATTTAACTTAATTCTCTATTGAAATCATATAACAAATTTTTATTTTCTTGTTTTACAATTAATGTCAACGGTTTATTACAATCTGGCGCAATCGGTATACTCACAAAAATTTTCGGACAATTATTTATTAAAACATAAAGCTGTATTCATATTGACCCTTTTTTGTAGTATATATTAAATAAAGTAAAATTAACATATAATATATTTGTATTATGTACGATAAACCCTAATCCTTTTTGCGCTTTCCCATACCGGGTGAATATATAATGTTTCTATACTGCCAAGTGAATTACATTTTTCATGATGATAGTCTACGATATTTTCAAAAATTCAATAAAAAAATGTTTAAGCAGTTTGAATTTATAATTTATTTTTTTATTTAAAAATGAAAAAAGTAGTTTTTCTTAAATCATTCAAAATTTTTAAGTGGATTCTTGTTTTTTACAATTTTATCAAATTATCTGGTGGATCTATTCAGTTATTTACATTTATATAATATCCATTTTTGTAAAAATAATCGAAAAATGTTAAATTTGGGGTAATGGTGATGAAACCGCTCTCATGATCGTCCACATGGGTCTATGAAATTTAAATTTGCGTTAAAAGTAGATAAACTTCATTTAATAAAAGTTTTTTGAGCTTACTATTCTTAAATTGTTCAATACAAAATGCCAGTAAAAATAGAAGAGGATAGTGTCAAACATAGTAAATTCCGACAAGTAACATCAATTTGTAATTAATTTTATATTCTACTAACCCGTAAAATTTTTTATAACATATTATTCACAAAAAACTTGATTAAAATCGCAAATGAAAAAGTATATGTAATCATTTTTTTATATTGAAAATTATAAAATGATATATAGCCGATCTATAATGTATAAGAAATAATAAGATCATTGATATTAAGGCATATTCCAATTGTCTAATAGTATATTATATTATAATATGTAAAATATATAAATCACAATTGGTTTCCATCTAGTCACTCTAAAAATAATTTTTATTTTCTTCATTTCAACTAAATCAACATTTGTGAAAACAGTATCGAGAGATTGGCTGTTTATCATTGCTGTTCAGCAGATTTTCTTTTAGTTCTTAAAAAAATAGGTGAAAACGAGCAAAATTTGTGCGAAAAGCTATAATATAATACTTTTATTGTTGTTATTAATAAAGTGTTATCGACAAATCGAAAACTTCATTTTACAACAATAAAATTTTTCTTATTATTATAGTTATATAATGTTATTGATTTAAACTTGACAACTTTTAAGAAGCATTACATCCGATAACAGCTGAATTAAATAACTTTTTCATAAAGCGATATTTATGCAAACCATTGTGACTTGAATATTAAAGTTCTAATAATATATAAAAAAATTGTTAATTGATTTTTGAATATTCAAACAAAGTTTATTTCAATCTGACATCGCTTTTATGTCGGAACAATTGTATATATAGGTACCATATAGCTATATCATAATATACTAAATTTTCTAACTTCAATAAATTTTATATATATATATGATTCATAAATGTATATAGTCATATTAATAATTTTTATATATATATTGTATCATATTATTAATCCTATAGTATTTTAAAATTAAACATATATTCTGAGGAGTGCAATTTTTATTACTGTAATTATTGTAAAGTTGATACTTTACATAATATATTATATCAAATATATTCTAACAATAGTGCCTTATCTATCCGGTACTATTTTTGGAACAATATAATGGCTCTTTTGTTTTGAAACATAATATTTTGTATTATCAGATTAAAATATTATAGTCGCAATTCTAACTCGTTTTTATGAGTAAATTTTAAAATTAATTTATAATTTCCATATATTACTTAAAAGTAATTTAATAGATACAAATAGAATAATTTTGTAAATTTGATATATTCGTCGTCAATCGAATTTAAAAGAATCAAAACTGAAAAGTACAACCTGATTTTATTATATCGATCATTTTTGTTGTTTTTATAACTGAATATTTCTTTCTATCTTTTTTATTAACTTATGTTAGACGATATTACGTGGATATAGGTGTAATAGAATCAATTATCTATCTATAATATTAAATGACAGTGACTTTTGTAGAGTATGCATCCAACAATTTAGGAATTGATAATTTTTTTAAATATGATGATACGTATTTATTTATATATTTTGATAGCTTCCATTCAAAATAATTGCAACCATTTTAAATTGTACCCAGTGACTTATATTCCGTAAACTCTCATTTTATCGATGTAATTCGGAACTTTGTTGTGTTTCTTAAGATACATTTGGTGCATTTCATGTTTGTTTCGGAGATATGATATTATTGAAATTATTTTGCAAAACTTTTTTTATTTATTTCGGTTGGCATTTCGAATTTGATTATAAGTTTATTAATTTTAAAATATTGTTTTTAGGGGAGAATTGTTGTCTGTTTAATAAAGTAACTTCAGACGAATTGGGTAATTTTATCAAGAACGCACAAATATTATGATTATAACATTGTGTTTTTTGTTTCTATGTTGTATCTTTTCTCTGTTCATTCCAATACTAGATCTGCTAGTAACAGGTTCCCGTAGATCAAATCCACTTTACGATAATATTTCATGCTAAATTTTTACAGTTTAAAATTCTACAGTTTATATTATAAAGAAACATTTTAACATATTTTTCTACGTACGTACGATTTATTTTATCTTTTTGTATAGAAGAATTTATAGATTTTAAGAACAGTACATGAGCATTAAAAATTTACATGTGATGAAGATAATCTAATCTTTAAAATAGTTAAAAAATAAATAAAAAAAGTGAAAAAGGAATTGGGTAAATTTCAAATATAATGGAATAAAAATTTAATACAATTAAAATTTACGACAATTTTACATAAAAGACTATGTTTCATAACATTAATTCTGTATTATTTTTTAGATTCACACACAATGAATCCAGTTGAAATAATTAAAATTATTTACGACTTTTAATACAGTTGTTTTAATTGTCTTTGGCATCTTCGGAAATTTTTCTTTCTTTGCTACTTGTCCACAAAAGAGCTCAAAGGGTCTTCATAAGAACTCAAAGTATCTTTGACGCTCATGTGTGTACTTGTTATTGCATTATTTAACCAAACTCGATTTAAATATTTGAAATTCAGAAATGCAATAATTGATACGATCATATGTCGCATCTGGAAATCCGGTTTCCTCATTGATGTTGTGACAGTGATTATAATATGTATATTTTTTTTGCAACTGCTGTCGACCGCTTTGTATTGTTTTTTCTTTTGTCTATATAAATAAAAAAACGTAAACATGCATATAATACTTTAGTTGGAATCCGTATTTTATTAATATTAATCGGAATATATCCGATTTATTTTCATAATTATGTATTTTCTGTTAAAGAATGTTACTTTATTTTCAAAATATATCCCAATGATACAATTCGGAAAACTATCAATGAAAAGGTTTGGCCATTTTTTGGTGATATTTCTTTACATTATTTTGACTATAATTATTTCTTATAAAATTTTAAATGTTGAAATTACACAAAGAGGTTGGAATGTCACAAAATAATGATTTGAAAAAGATTTCTGCGAAAAAATTTGCTAAAACGACAATGATTATTTCAATTATATTTATTTTGTCGTTTACATGGCATGCGTTGATAACTGTTTGTACTTTTTGATGTTGATGTCACAGTTAACAGAACAAAACACGGAAATTTCGGTTATGTTCAAGTATAATTTATCTATATTGAACTTTTACATGAACCCAATTGTCTATTTGGTCATGATTACCAAGTTTCGCTTGTATGTGCGCAATGTTTTGTCGTGTGCTTGCTATCGGAATAAGTTGTTAAACCAATCTCAATCAAGTCAAAATGAAACATCCATGAACACTATATAAGATATAATTATACAAAATATATTTTGATGACGATTAGATATCTGATTTTTAATTGTTGACTATTTCAGCTATGACTTTAACATTTAATTGTTGTAAACTCTAATACTCTATTTATGAATAAATTTCATGTTTTATGCAGTTATCATTTGGTTATAAATAATTATTCACTTCAATATTTTAACAGCAGTTGCTGAAAAGATTTACAAACTGCCCAGACCCAGAAAACTCATAAATAATATGGATCTCATAGAAATAACATTTGATCATATCTAATATGTTATTGCTTATCTCCCGTGGTAGGTAAAATGTAACAATACTAACAGCACAATCGAGAGTATCACATATACTTTGGGCCTTTATGAAGATCATACTTACAAAGGATCCAATTTTGATTTTGTAGATAAGAAACAAAGGAAAAGAATATGGCGGAAGATGCCAAAGACAATTGACAGAGCAGTAAACTATAGTTATTACTATTAGCAACGAGTTGAGATATTTCTGCTGTAGTCATTTTTCGTCTAAGTCTAATAATTAATAATTATTCGTATGTATCAAACATTTATTTTATATGAAATTGTTGCAAATTTTCATTGGATAAAAATGAGTTTTAATTAAAATAATCCAACAATAACTCGAATATTATTTTTTATTTTTAACGATTATATGTTCTTTTTTATATGTTTGTAATGTCTTATCTATAAACTCTTTTGGCAATCTTTTGGAATTTATAACGATTTTTTTAATGTGACATATTTTGATAATTATATTGAATTAAGAAAAATAATGTTTTTGTTTACATCCTGACGTAAATAAATTGCACGAATTAGAATATAACTTAATAAAACATTTTTGAATATATCTTTCAATATATTAGTTTTGAGTGGGCGTTATGGCTAACTCTCCCTTTTTCACATCTGACGCCTATTTAATGCAAGCCTTTTTTATTTTTGATAAAACTCATTACATTGAAATACATAAAAAAAATAAAAAATAACACAGCCCTTTAAAAGTATACTTAACATTAATTAAAATATACGAAAACAGAACCCGAGAAAAGAAAAAGTGTTCTTATATTTGTCAAAACCGGCACTACATCAACTACAAAACTGTTGTCCAAAAATTCCTGCAACTCCCTAGACATTAATTGCCTTCTCTATCTATTCTATTTACATTATCTTCAAAATACATTTTTACTAAAAAATAAAATTTGCTCCTATTCAAAGAACGACACACCAAAATCCTGGCGGCGCGCATGTTCTTAATAAATATATTAAATTCTTTACTGTTTTTAATTTAAAAATTTACTAAGGAGTTAATAAAATAAATAGTTACAAGTAACTTAACTAAGTCAACACTAATAAACTAAAGCGAATTTGTTTAGTACCATTTGTGAAATACAATTCGCTTGTCAGGTAAAAGTGTTATATTTATTCTTAAATATGTTAATAATTGAAAAATAAGTCAAACCGAAACAGACAGTATTCAACATATAATTCGATATTTCGTGGTAATCGCTGTTTATTTTCTCAAATTTGTACCATTTAATGTTAATGAATAATAATTCACTGTACTGTTAAAAGTATAAATTCTTGTTATTGCATTACACACGCTTTTATTCATTTAAAAATTAGGGGTTACATTTTTTTAAAACTGTGTTTTCCGCAGCTCCCAGATCATTGTTTTGAGCTCTATAGAAACACACAGGATTATATGCATCACAAGAAGCAAATTTTTGAACGTTTTGTAAATATAAATATGAAAAACTTTTTAAACATTTAAATAACCTCCCATTTTAAAAATAATTTCTAAATTAAATATGAAACATTTTTTCATAATTTCTAGATATAATATTCAAAACATATTTTTAAATGATCTATTGAGAAGAATATAAATTGATGTAACATTTGATATATCTAGGTATGATATCAAATATATATGAGGTATTGCATTTTGTTTACCCTTCAATAATTATAATCGACTTAATAATCGTATTTAAATAATACATTTTGTTTGATTGAAAGTAAAAAAAGTTTTGGGATTGAATAACTCTTAAGAATTCAAGCATTTGAAAATCAGTTTTATGTCTCTCCGGAAAAATCATACACGACGGCCCGGAGTCAGACTCCTCCTTCTGCAGTCGCTAAATAATAATTGTCAATAATTCACATACTTATCGGTGAATGCAGAGGCTCCATTTCTTTAAATTTAAAGAAAACAATAATCGAGTCGTCCCACAAATGATCAGAATGGATATTTCTTTAAGGTTACTCCAATACCATAATCTCTTTAGGAGAAAGAACGTTTACAATATTAATGTATACAAAAAACTGTATCACACATACATAACAATTTTTCATACATTGGGCCCCAGCCTCTATTTATTCAGATCTAGAAATATAAATAACAGATTTAAGACGATAAGAAATTATTGCAAACAGCGTTACCGATAAGAAATTATTACAAAAACATTCGTAACAATACCATAGAGATGCCAGAGTAGTTAATTATGATATTACCTTTTAAAAAATTACTCTGTATTTTTCTAGTTCGTGGAACATTATTCTGAAAAATTGAAACAGCTCCGAAATATCAGCTCCACTCTCGTCCGCAAATAATGCAACCCATAATTATGGATGTTAGGGACTGTTCCTAACAATATATATAGTAAACGGATTTGGGATGAGAAACCTCTTCTGAATCGACAATACCAAAAAGAAATAAAACTGCAATCTTTATAAAAAGTCGAATATAATACGACTAATAGAAATGTAACGTTTAAAAAATAAAGCATTTCGATGGAAAAAGAAAGATATTCGTATTCGCAAAACTATAAAAAAAAAATGTTGGCATATAAGAGTGTGCTAAAGACTTACACATGCAATGTTTCAAAACTTAAATTTTATTCGATTGTTTAGATAAATTATCTTTTTTAACATATATTAATAAATTAACTTTTTTTATATAATATGTTTCATTCTACTATTGTAAACATTCACAAAAACAATTAAATAACTAAAAAACTATTGAAGAAATAAAAATGGAAATGACAATTCAACATCGCATGGCAGCGAATATATCTATTTATCTAAATACAAGGTTACGGGTTGGGGTGTGACTTTCTTAATGTTTTATGTTGAATTTAAACGTACGTCATTGTATACATACTCTACATGAATTAATGTAATATGTACTTTTTCAATAACTAAAGAAAATAAAAACAATGTAAATAAATATTATTGAATCAACATCCTTTTTTGGTTATCAAATTAAAAACGTCGGTAAAGTTCCCAATAAATTAAATTCAATGTTTACGTTTTCAATTTAAAGTTCTGATGGTATTTGTGATTAAAAAATAAATTGATTGATTGTAAACCGCGTAAGTATAATTTATAAAAACATACTGTTTACTAATGACTTCAACTAATATGGATTCTTCATGTTTATTGTACTTGTTTATCAGCTTCATATTAGAGAGAGCGTATTTCATATATATATATTTTTAAATATTCAAAAAAAGATTATCGTGGTAATATTACTTTATAAGTAGTATAAATAGTAAAATAAAATTGTTGGATTGTTTAATTATTTGATACCAATGGTATCTAAAAGTAATAGCATTTTTAGTTTTATTCCACTTTCTTGAATCTAAATGTATGTAAATCCTGTTCCTTTTACAAAGGATTAATAAAATGTCTGCAATAATGATTATACTTATATAAATGTTAGAAATTGTTTAAATTAACACAGAATATACAAGTAGTTGAAATCTTTATGTTAACTAAGTGATATAATATGTTGTCCATCGACGATTTATTTTGATTATATTCCGACAGCAGGCACACCATAAAACATTGCGCACATACAAAAAATCCCATAAGAATTTAAAAAGGTTGGAAAAAGCAATTCCAACTAACGGTTTTATTTCTACACTGACACATTAATTAACATACACTAATTATTGACAGAACATTGATGTGGAAGCCAGATTTTCAGAACTGGCATTTGGTCTGATCTATTATGACATCCCGATCAGATATTTAAAGCGCTTTGGGGCCTTATGAAGATAGATGGAAAAATTCTAATAGGAAAAAGGAAACCGGAACTGAACTCAAAAACCGATTGCATATTTTTATATAAGTCATATATCGTATATAAAATACAAATATAATATCATATTCTAAAGCGGTTAAAAACTGTTAACTCAGCAAATAGTTACTGAAAGTTTTAAAAACTTTTCTAAAAGTTGTTAAATGCAGATAACAAACACATTTTTTGTTGTTTAATATTTGTGAATGAATACAAAATGATATTTAAAAATTTAGAAAAAATATTTAAAAAGTTAGAAAATACATTGACTTTATGTTTGACATTGAAAAGAAACATTGTTGTTACTGACATTTATTTTGTATCGCTTTAATAATTTATTTCTTAATACTGATTACAATTCTGTACAATTCTACCATACTTTAAATAACTTTGTCACTGATAAGGTGCTTTTTTATTCAGATTTTTGTATCGCTTAAATTACATATTGATGCTATTGTTACAGTCTTGCGGATAACCGCAAAACACGATTTGTATCTGCTGGTATTCCAAAAGAAATTGCTGCAAAAAGATTGGGCATATCTCAAAGGCTAGGCTCAATTTATGTCGAATGTTGTGAGAAAGACGAAGCAGACATGTCAAGAGCTTTATAAAAGCCTCAAAACTCAAATTCAGTGGTATGTGAATCACTAATCTATATCTAAAGATGATAATTCAATCACCCACAAGATCTTCGAAAACACCATTTGAACAATTGTTCTATTTCAATTAACATAAATAATTAATTAGTACCTTTGGCCGTTATCGATTTGTTATATGCATGTTTTGAAATTTTGTATTGACTAAATTGCCATTTATTTCATGGGTGATATAAACGATTTAGCGAGAAATAAACGCTTACTTAATTTACCACATTTTATTAGCGAATCCACTAGATAGTATGATTTAAAGGTGGGAAAAGGTTATTTTTACATTATTGCAAAGAAGAAAAAACGCAAAAAAGGAGTCAAAGCGAGTCAATTGAAGATAATATGAACAATCTCAAAGTTCTTGGAACAAATGTCACTAAATCAAACAAGAAATGAACGCGATCGATCTATTTAAAATTAATTTTGGTTTGTTTTTGGACTCCGATCATCTCTTATGCAACAAGAAATTAAATTTTCCACTTAAATAATTATTCAAAAAATAGCAATCACGATGAATCAAGTATTAGTGGATAACAACTCCTCTTATAATTTACCTTCATAATATTGTCAGATGCCAAATAAAAGTGCACAATAGTCCAGAATGAAAGATATCTTTAAAAACAACAAAAATCTAGATATATAGATCAATTACAGTAATTATTGTGAATACAAAAGCACAATATTTTTATAAAAGAAATTGTACATGACGTTAACTTATTGATCATGGATAATCGCGTCGCAACACAAATATTTGAAATTGACATTTCTTTAAAGTGACCCCGATCTCATAATCTGTTTAAGAGAACAGTTACAACAATTCTTACCGAAATATCAGTCAGTTTTTATGAGTAGGTGCTTCTATAGATTTATATATAGATTGAACGATTTATACTCATTCAAAGTATATACAACCCAGGAATATGGACATTATTTAGCTTCTGTAACAACATAAAGTAAAATCGGAATGAAAATATGATAATATTATTTAAAATCTAGTTCAATTAATCTATTCTCATTAAATAAATATTTTTTTGATAATTGCACACATTTTTGTTTTATCCAAAATATCTATATATAGGCTTGATGATAAAGTTTGTGCGTTTTTTA
>JAUZNC010012184.1:0-25257 GCA_034780395.1 Vannuccia rotundouncinata | reverse complement strand
ATCAGTATTCCAGTAAACCGTTCTGTTTCCATAACTACAATCATCAGTATTCCAGTAAACCGTTCTGTTTCCATAACTACAATTATCAGTATTCCAGCAAAACAGTTCGGTTTTCATAACTACAATTATCAGTATTCCAGCAAAACAGTTCGGTTTCCATAACTTCAATTATCAGTATTCCAGCAAACCGTTCTGTTTCCATAACTACAATTATCAGTATTCCAGCAAACAGTTCTGTTTCCATAACTTCAATTATCAGTATTCCAGCAAAACCGTTCTGCTTCCATAACTAGTATTTACTTTAATAAGCCTACTTCTCCTTAGCAACACGAATTATGCCGGGCGACCCCCTTGAAGAGGAGACGGCAGACATCTTGGGCCAAACTCTTTTGGTGACGGAGTTACTCCATTCCTCACGAACCGGACCGATTACCTTCTCTTGGGAGAGGAACAACACTGGCTTGGTGATGCAGTATTGTTACGCCCGGTTGTGGAGTCTGGAAGAGAGGTGTAAGGAGTCTGGATATCCAGAGTTGCCGCTACCCAATGATCTGGACGACGAGGATCTCTTAACCGGCGAGATCCATGAAGTCTTCATGTTGTCCATGCATCTCGACGAGTAACTATAGATATCACAAGTTGGTGATTTACCTCTATTAATCTTTTTTTCTTTCTCTCGAAGGTTTGAACGTGCGGTGCACTCGGCTTATGTGCATTACGAGCCACGTTACATTCTCGATTACACAATCCGGTTGTTGTAAGTTTCAAGATCAGAAAACTTTATTTCTTTAAGCCTGCACACTATTGTTTATTTCGTTGTAATGTACTTTTGTTACAGTTAAGCTCATGTGCTGATGTTTAATTTGATTTAAATGGGATTGAGTGAATAGAAATGAACTATTTCTTATTAGTTTGCTAATTAATAATTAATCGTAACCTTCACTTACAAAGTAATAGATTATATCGCTGAACTTTGATCTATAAATAAGAGTTTGCATCTTGTTGATCTTCATCCTTCATAAATACTAACGAATAATGTAAACATTGTCACATGACCGAGATTTTTTATCGAAAATGATATTTTTGGAATTGTCGTTAAATTTGATATTATTATTATAGAATATCTACAAAATGAAATATGTAGATTTCTCCAAATTTGATATTTGCATTTCTAGTCAATCCGAGAGTCTTTCTACGTAATTAATTTATTGTATATTGGCAACTTTCTTCTCCTCTGATGTGTTTTCAGTACTCTCATCAACAAATGCTTCAAACTTCTTCCTGTTATCAAATGCAAAAATGCTGCTCTTGCTCAGGTAAGTTAGCTGATACTAATTAAAACAATGATAATCTGGAAATATAAACACAGTTTAGACTAAAATATTGAAAATATGAATTCAAACTCATGAATATCATTGATATCGTAATAATATTTATGTCAATAGGCAACCTTTATTTTAATTTTGTTCGAAATAAAAACAGGCAAATGGTGAAATCTTGTTCGGCCATAATTTTACTAAATAGAGCTGTGAAGTAGAACAAATCGGTCAATAAATCTTTGCACAGGTTAGTCTTTATTGTCGTATATTATATATTTATAACAATATGTTTTTCTGGAGAATTGTTTATTTAATTTATTTTAATCAGTTTGCTATTGATTTTCCCTTTTTTATATCGGACGCTGTCTTACGATTAAATCGTAGTAGTTTGACGTTAATACAGGGAAGTTATTTACGATATCAATGATAAAATGAACTCTTTTGTAATAATAGTATACCAAGTGAGTATTTTCACAAACTTTATGATAACATTATCGATTATTTATGTTTCAGTCACGTCTCGCCCTGTTCATGGCCTCACGACAGGTTCTGCATAACTGCTTCACAATCCTCGGAATACGTCCTCTAAAAAAGTTGTAACGTTATTTAGATGCTCATCACTTTTTTATTCTATTTTCGCTCTTTATAATGTAAATTTTACCTTTGTATTGAAGTCTCCCGGTTTTTTCATGTTTATGAGTAGTATATCTGTTGTATTTATGTTGTTTTGCTTTTATATTACTCATTATAATTTATGAGTCGTACTTTTAATTTGTACAATTATTGATATTATTGTTTGGAATCGTGGCAGATTTTACTCTAAAATGTTTTGTTTTACGTGATCATTATGATCGCTATCCGATTTTATATTACTTTGAAAAATTAAAATTCACAATAATTGTGCTACATTTGATAAAAGTTCTTTATTAACTGTTCAAGGTCTTTTGGTGTTTTGGTTTGTTTGATCTTTGGTCTCTTTTTGACAAGAGTTTCAAAGGTGAGATGATCTTGGAATATGGATCCAGATAATGATTGCAAAAGTATGAACATTATATTTACTACCTTTTATCTGATTATGATGTGAAATATAAGTTGTTTTAATTGTTTGTTTATTTTTGTTTTATTTATAGAAAATGGTTAGAACCTTATATAGGGGGACTAAATGTCATGTGTGCATTGTGTTAAAATAATGGAGTTAATCGATGGCTTTTCACTGTATATGTAGTTCAGGACCCTCTATAAGATTAATTTGTGCTTATGTTTACTGGAATTCATCAATACAATCTTAAGTTTGGTTCTAATAACGGTATAAATTTACGGTATCTATCGCAGGATAATATAATTTAAAATGAATTCTCAGACCCTTAACTGTCATTGCGACTATTTAAAGCTTCAATCAATCCAAATGATAAGAAAGCAACAAAACTTGATTTTTAAATAAAATATTTTACATAGCTCCGGCTCATATATAAGATACTATAATTATATTCTTTTTAATCAAATTCATCAAATAATATGTATATTTTGATATAATTAATGTAAGATGCGTCGATTGATAAATGTTTATTCATGATAGGACAGTGGTGGCGTTTTTTGTGATTTGTGGCGAGATATTTCATGACATGAATATCTGCCGTTTTTTTTACTTTTTGTTCATTGTCATTTTCTCGGTAATCACAATTACCGACGATCTTCATTGTCAGGTAAATACCCTGGTATTATTATTCATTTCAACTCACAACATTTTGGTATAGTATTATATATATTTATACTTTATTGTTTAAAGATCCAATTCGCCGATTACTACTCTTAACCCACTCATTTCTTTCCTCGCGAAAACTTTCATCAACCACAGTGAAGATTTTAACTGCTCTTCTTGATGAGGGCTTCCAAGCTCATTCAGAATCAGTCCAACATGCTTAAGGTTGCTGCAGAAAAGGCTTTTGAAGAAAAGATCCATCAACAAGAACTGGAGCGGCAAAGAATTCTGGAAGAAATAGAGAATAATCAGAAAAGGAAACGCTGAATAGAAGAGTTAAAACATCTGGAAATAGAACGAAATTTATTTTGAAAATAGATTTAAATTACTTGAAACTGTAAATGAGAATGTACTGATAGTATATTTTCAGTATATGGCTTAGTACATTCTCATTTACAATGTACCTAAGTTTTAACAGAATGAAGCCAAACAGAAGATAGCACAAAAAGATCGCACGGATGCCGAGGTTGAGTTGCAGAAAGCTATCGATAAATTAGCAGCAGCCAATGAAGCAGAACTAAATGTGATCACGAAAACCAATAAATTGACACAGAAAAAACACAGTTAAATCTATCTGCATAATACCTTATATAATTATACATAATTCAGCAATTATTGTAATTGCATTGATGTAATATATGTTATTTTGCTCAAGTTATGATAATGTTTTTTATTTAATAGCATCGAGCAAGCAGCAATTGAAAAAGCCCTCCAGAAGAGTGCCGCCACAACAACAGCAATCCGTAGAAAACATGAGCTGTCAAACTTAAAGACAATGAATAAAATTCCCAGACTCCAATAACATTTCATACATTTTCATTTACTGTACAATGTGTTCCTATCTCTATTTCATTATAAAACTGTTGTATTTAGTTCACTGTTTTCAATGTTAATATTTTAAAATAAGTTTCGTTTTTTATACTGTGGCGTTTGTTTTTTAATGAGAGGAGTGGCAGCTCTGGACATAGTAAACGTTCGGTTCATGCTCATATGGAATTTTTTGATGGTATAGGGTGTTTGTTTTTATTGACAAATACATTAAAGAAGAGGTATATATGTCAGATTTAGATGTAGATATTCTCAATATTGACAATCTCATGGCCAGAAGATGTATGAACTGTCCGACGCTTTCAAAAATGTATGAAATAATTTAGTAGTGATGAGCGAAATAGTTTTTAAACAGCTAAAAGACAAGGAAATATTTCGAATGTTGTAATTCTATTTGCCCTGGTATGTAATATTATTTTAAGTAATTAGTAGTATAGTTATTCTAATCCGGAAAATTCCTCCAGAGTGCGTTGGTCTATATTTGCATATATTTATTCATGGATAACTTTTAAAGATTCTAAAGACAAAATTGGACAGAAAGGTTGATTTTCAAAATAAACTATAGTAATATAAGATAGATGGCTATACTACTTTAAAATAAATATTTTAATACTTCATACAAATATTTATGCACAAGTAAGTGTTTCAAATGAACTTTTTCATGGTGGAGTTTTCTTTTTAAATTGTGCAATATTTTGAACTTTAATATATTCAAACAGCAAACACCCACCGATCATATTACGCCTATACTGTCAACACAGGATCCATTTCAACAAGTTTGTTATGGTGAAACTCACTAATCACATGTATTTTGAAGTGCACACAAAAAACACATGTTCTCTCGGGGAAGATTTGGCTGTGCTTGAAAAACTAGACAGCTATGTCACCATCATTAATATCTGAGCGCACACCACTCAGGTATGCTTGCACCCAACTTTCCCCCTGTTCTCGGCATCCTCCTTCTTGGAGGTATCTCTCTTCTGACGACGTCATTCCTGGTCTTGGCTGATGAAGAAGCAAAGCCCGCGGCTTGTGTCTTCCCCTTTAAGTATCTGGGCTCTGAACACAGCGAATGTATTGATTTGAATGCGGCTAGACCCTGGTGCTCGACCAACGCGGTGTACAATGGGAGTTGGGTCTACTGTGCCAAGAAGAAGCATGACTTGGTGACCAATGATCACTTCTTGGACATTTTAGAGAGGGCCGAAAAGGCTGCCGAAAGACTCAATGCTATGAAACTCGAAGGAATTAACAAGGTTGGACACTTTAGAAACATTAGAAACATTAAAAAACATTAAAAACATTAGAAACATTAAACAATTCTATTTTAAGTCAATAAATATTTACTATTTTATAAAACTGTTTTATTTTAATGACACGCGATGTAATTTGTTATAGTGAATACACACATATAATTTTAAAGTCACTATTGCATCTCTTATGCTTGGTTTAATTAAAAACAAATAATCTTTTTTAATATTAAATATACGAAACAATCAGAAAGCTGTTATGCATTAATATTTTCAGCGTGACCAATTCCATGATCACAGTATTAATAATTAAATAAGATGTATAGTATGTGAATAAAATTAAATAATCGGAACATTTAAAATGGACTTTACATTATAGGAATAAAAGTCACAATTTTATATATTGAATATTAAAAATTAGAAAATTAATTGAAATTTTTTCCGATTCTTATTTTTAATATATTGAATCCTTTTCAAATTTGAATGGTTTTCAAATAAAAAATCGTTTCATTTCAACGTTTCAAGTTTTGTATCGAATCAATATATATATATATATAATACATATTATGTTTACCATATAGAATTCGAATTGGATTTCTATTTTTGTTGAATTCATTCGATCTTTCCGAGAATACTGCCTATTTGATTGCTTTTGAGATTTTTCATTGGTTATAAGTACAGTATAACCCCGTTATGGCGGGATTATACTGTATATGAACTTCAGGACTTCGCCTTCGGTTAGCAAATATAAATAAGTCTAATAAATAAATTGTAATTTACGACAAGGTACTTAAATTTTGGCAGTTTATAATTGTAGACAAAAATCATAAATATATCTGCAGGTGGATAAAATTGTGAAATATTCAAACCATATAGAAAATATCAAGCAATTATTCTAAATTTAATCACCTCCATGGTACTTTGTAATACAATCTAATGGTGTGTTAAAAATGATGAAAGTTGAGCCAAAGGTTTGTACATATATATTCTTATATGTTTATCAAACTTAGAAAACTAATCCAGGCAACGGTCGCATGTCACTTCTAAAATACAGATTTCCAGCCTCCAAATTCAAAGGAGCTGTATTTTAACATTAAACTCTAAATACCAACTTTTGATCAACAGGAAATCTGTAACTATGATATGAAAGATAATTACATACTCTCAAATAATGAGCCTTAAATACATTGTGATGAAGTTGTGATAAAGAAATCCTAATTTGTCCCATTAATCGATTGTTAGGTAGGTAATTGCTTGACTTTTAAAAACTCAAAGTGTTTACATTTAAAAACTTAATTATTGTTAACTTTTTTATTTCCAGGGCGACAAATGCGAGAACTGTCAGAAAATGATGCAAATTATGACAGAAGATGTCACTCGACAGCAGCGACTATTTATGGATCAAAACCGTCGAATTCAGGGCCTCAGTGTTCTTCTAGATAAGCTTTCCTTGCTGCAGTTGAAACTCAAAGCGTATGTTCATAATTATATCATAATAGCGTCATGTTTCTATATTATAGGCTAGCGTCAAGTATTTCAAAAGAGAATGTTTAAAATTTGAGCACATCAGAAATACAAAAGCTTGCTGTTTATTGTTCTAGTATATTTGTATTCTTCGTTGAACTGTTCCAAAAATTACTGTTTTTGCTAAATTGATTACTTTAGAAAAAAGCTTATCAAATTCAAAACCGGGGGTTGTCTGATGTTTCATACTCCAATAATTTTCTCTGTTTCATGAAGCTTGACCATTTAGTTGTTAATTCTTTCTCCACAGCTACCATCGACGACGTAACTGCCGACAAACAACAGGAGGAAGTGACTATCTTGGCATGAAGGCAACCTCCAGTACGGGTACTTCCTGTCAGGCATGGGCCCACCAGTCACCCCATCGTCACTCGGAGACACAGAACTCCATGTTTCCCGACAATTCTCCTCATCGGGCAAAGAACTACTGCAGGAATCCCGAAAATAAGCAACCAGTGCCCTGGTGTTACACCACAAATAGCAAAGTATACTTTCACTTGTTTCTTCTTCTTATAATTTTCTTGTCAAATTGTAATCGCTAATTGTCACAAATTGCGCACGATTTTTTGCAGATTACCTTTCAAGTGTGCAGCATCCCCATGTGTTATGTCGACTGCAAAATAGATGACACAAGTGAGAACGGGTCTATAAAATAAAATATTGATGACGATGAAAAAGGAAAAATCTTTTGCTATAATGTGAAACTTACACATGTTATAATCAAAGTTACAACTTTGAAGTATTCAAAATTTTACTTTAACAATGATTTCAAAATTTTAATGGTTACATTATTTATTTCCAGAGAAGAGCAGTCTTCCATATTGCGATGAATTTCCCGATATGAAATGTCCAAACAACTACAAATATTTCCATGTATGTAATTATAAATTCCTAAATATAGATATATATATATCAATTCATTGTGTTTTATTATAGAACAATAAATTAGAAATTATGTAGAGTTTCTGTATTATGAGGAGACCTGCCAGCATTTCTGAAAGCTGGTCGATTCTTATTTTTTCCGAAAAATACTACTTCAGAATTAAACCGTATAATAATTAGATGCATCACTCCATCCACTAAATTAATTTTGAATACACGGTTATAATTAAATACATTTTCCGATTTTAGAATTATTTAGCACATTGTAGGATTATTTATTACCATTTTGAGCGAATTGTCTTTCCAATTTTCGATTACGAGAATCAGCGAGTTTGATTCGGATTTTATTTGAAATGTATATTCAAAATATATCTACCAATAATATTTTGTTTGAACGATATTATACCAAACAATATAGACTATCATTTTATTAATCATTATCATGGTTTTTCGAAATTTAAAACACATTTTAAAGATTTGATTTGATGTAATAAATTCTGTTATTCTTGTGTTTTTTACTTTCAGGGATATTGCTACCGAGCTGAAGTCAGCCGACGAGTTAATTGGCACGAAGCCGAAAAAACATGCCGATCCGAGAATGCGCACTTAGCATCAGTTCATTCTTACTCGGAAAATATGTTTCTCCGATCTCTTATCCCTGCACACAAGAAAAGATTCTGGATTGGTCTTAATGATTTGGCCCATGAAAAAAGTTTCAGATATACTGACGGCACAAAATTTGATTATTCTTATTGGAAAACTGGTGAGCCTAACAACATCTGGAATGAAGACTGTGTTTCTCTTAATTATTGGTCAGCTTTACCACAGATGTGGAATGATTTTGAATGCAGCAAGAGTGAGCATTTTATCTGCAAGACCAAAGCTGTCCTTGGAAAGTAGTTCACGTTATTTTTATGTTGTGTGGTATTATAGGTATGATTGAATATAAAAGCACAAATTATGTAATTGTTATATCTTATTGTTATACCTTGTTCATAATATATTCACTGGATTGTGGTTTACTTTTGGTATGTATATGTAATGTATTGTATTGGTTGAATTAAATGCAGTTTAATAAGACTAAAAGATGTTTTAAAATTAAAGTATAGGTAAATATTATACTTAAAAGTTATCGTTAAATTTTCTCATTAGTTATCCACATCTTTTAATGAATATACATTATGTTCAATTAATTGAAGAAGTAGTAGGTATAATAATATATGTGGAGGAGACATGAAGAGAATTCGTTTAATATAGGGGCTTTCCGAAAATTACATCTCGCAAATTTGGGCCCTATTTAACCTCCTCCTCCCCGTATCACGTAAATAATAATTGTGTATTTGAGAAAATGAGAATCAAAAGCTTTCGAAAGTTATGTACAAGAGATACAAAATAGCGGGGACATGGGGATCTATGTATACAGTTGAAATTGGAAAAAGTGTTTATTAGTAAATAAATAATAAAGCAGACAATGGATAAATAATGGATAGGTACAAGATACAAAAAAGAAGTGCAGCCGAGTTAGTCTACGATTGTTTTATTTGTTTGGGCTATTGTGAACTGAATGAAGGAATTTATGAACCGTGTAGTTCTCGAAGGTGGCTGCATAAGGCGACCATTTAACAGCCCCGGAGAAATGTCAATTTTAAAATGTGATCTCTGACAGTGGCTTTGATCATTATTTTTCTGGCAGTAGTGTTACGTCGAACAGAATGAGCAGGAAAATCGTTGCATGAACATCGATGGAAGCGTTTTTGAACAGCTTCAAGTCTGGTTGCTTCGTTCTTTTGCATAATAAAAAAAAGAAGGGGAACCCGTACTCGACTAAGCTGCGGACCAGAGCATAATGGATTGTTTTGAGTAATTGGTCCTTATTTAAGATTGGACATAGTATTCTGAACGCATAATTTTTTTTGGAGGCCGATTTTATTACATTAGAGATATGTCGTTCAAAGTAAAGCCAAGCAGTTTTAGGACGTTTATTTGCAGGACGTTCGTCAAAGGAACAGGCCGAGTATTTGGAGACTTATGGAGCGATTTGCATTTTTCTAAATTAATTTTGAGGCCATGAGCTGTCGACCATTCAAGCATATTTTATGTTCTCTAACAACGATCGAAGTGTTGATCCACTTCGTTACTTTAGTCCTCGAATAATTGGGAGAATGAGAGTGGTGTCGTCAATAAGTTTTACCATATTGATATCTTGAGAAGTGGCCACGATCGAGACCCCCGGCAACCATGCAATATATAGTTGGGCCAAGGACTGAACCTTAAGGGACGCCTGATAAGTGACGAGCTCAATTGAGCTGATGGTGTTACAAATTCGAACAGATTGAGTACGGTTTGACTAGTAGTTGTGGATCCACATGGTAAAAGTAGATGGAAAGTTTGTATTTTGCAAGCGCTCGATTATATTTAAGTGGGTTAAGATGTCGAAGGCCTTGGAGTAATCGTAGGCAATAATACGCTAACAAAGCGATCTATACGCAAATGTCGTTCTTTTCAAGGAGAGAAATAATATACATAATCGATATAATGACACACGTGGTGGATGAATTACGTTGCTCTAAAATTTTCGTTGAATTTACAAATCTGAGATTTAAGTACAAATTATTTGAAGATTTTTAAGTGCACAGGTAGCTATGAGATTGGGCGAGGGTTTCATAGTTCAGTTTTGGTACTTTTGGGTATAGGGATAACATGAGTGAGTTTTCAAATATCGGGAAGAATATACATTCGTGGATTGATAGATTGAACCTTACACAATCAGCGGTTAGTTAAAGCATTTCATTAATCTAATGAATACTAATATATATGTAGTACTTAAAATATGTGAATCAGCAAAAACTGTTTCGGTTAATTTCAACGAAACAATGTGCATTAAACAGGAATATTTAATTGTGATATGTCAAAACATTGGAAACCCCCTTCCCCTCTCTTTTCATCACATTTTGTCACGGATATATGAACCCCAGCCAATATCCAGCGTGACGTGTAAAATTGTTTTGGTTTTCTTGATTTCTTTAAACTCTCATATTTAAAAAAATAAACATTGCACGAACAATTAAAAAGCCTTTTACAATATTCTTATCGTTTTATCGTTAAATACTATAAACAAAGAAAATTAGAAAGCAAAAAAATATTTTTATAAATAAATTCGTAAGGCCGCGTCCACAAGCCTATAATAATTACAAGAATTAAACAAGTGTATTTATAGTTAAAATTAAATTAATAGTGAATACAAAACCAATAAATTACAAATTGTTTTTTTTTATATTGAAGTTGATAAAAAATGAACCGATACAATAATAAAACTAAAATAAATATATTTTTAATTGTTCTTAGTTTTTAACTCTATTGGCTTTTTCACACGATACTGTTTTTACACACATTATTTGTTTATTGTTATTAAAACATATAGTCCTCAGATTAAGCGCCAAATATTTTGGATCACACATTTGATTTACTTTTAATACTAACTGCGGGTCAGTGTCATAAAGTCATATCATATTAGGTAATTTTCTAAAAAATTGACATAGTTACCACGTTAAATATGTATATTTTATTTTATTATTTTGAATAAAATAATAATTATAGCGTTTTAAAATGTTATGATAATTTATATACTTTGTTAACTGTATGACCCCATTTAATTAATTTTTAAATATTTGAGCTTTGTCACAAAATTCGTACTACGAATAATCGTTTAGATAAATGTAAATTTATTTTAAATAAATCATAACAAAAACAATATTTTATGTAATATGTCAAAAAGTATATTTTGCAATGAAACAACCAAAAATAAAATTGTAAAAGCTTACAATTCAAATAACCTTTTATTATTATAATTGTATGGAACAAAGTTTCTATTGGTAAATTATGGTGTATTAAAACCTACAAAATAATTGATATATATATATTTATATGGATCTATTGATTGTTAATAAAACATGGTCTACATTATATTCAATTGGAAAAATTGGTATCTAGGACTAAGACAATATTTTTAAGACATTCTGACATTCTTTACAGGCTGTTGTTGATATGTGCCAAAAATTTCAGCATATAAAACAAACCACTGAAATATATATGTCAAATTCAATTTTATTTATCTAAATTGACTCTTATTCTACTTTAGATAGAATCAGGTCAAGTCGTAAACAAGTCAACTCAAAAAATCTATATGAGTCTTATAAATGTCATAAACATCTATATTCAATATGAGTTTTGTAAATATCTTATACAAAACTGTATGAAACTATATTAGCAAATTCAAAAAAATAAAAAATAAATTATTTCAATCATTTTTAAACAAATTTATTTAAAAATTAAAATTTTATATATATACAAGTATTTTAATATTAATATGATTTTTTAAGAAATGTTAGTTTTAAATTTCTATGTTTTGCTACTGCTATTATTATATCTGATTGTGTGTATGGATTTATTTTTTACATCATTTGGATAAATTTTACATAAAATTGGTGCAATAAATCAATGCTTCTTCTTTAATTACATTTTCAATAAGTTTGTTTCAATTTTCAAATATTATATTTTAAAATTTCAAAAGTAAAAAAAATGCTTATAATTTCCGAGTTGACTCATTTATGAGATGACTAACCCATTTATGACATGACTTGTTTACAAGTTGACTCTAATTCCTTTAGATCTAATTAGTTATAGTAATTCTGATTCCACATTAGAATAGCCTAACTAACTCCAATTCCACTGTATAATAGCATAACTAACTCTGATTGCACTGTAGAGTAACTTACTTAACTCCAATTTTTTCCTACAGGGTTGCCATGGGTCAGAGAATTTAGGTATAAAGCAAAAAGTCAGGAGATTTATAAATATTTCTGGAAAATTTCATGAAGTCAGGATATTTAAAATTTGATATATTAAATATTTTAATACCCCATTATATGCATTATAGGTAAATAACCTAACAAATGTTTCATACTTCATGTGAATTCTTATTTATTCATACATTTATCTCTTTTCTTTTACAGTTTTGGTTTAATACTTCCGAAAGGACAGTATTTTGTTTTTTTGTTAAATAGCTTTCAATATATGCTCTAAATTAAATCAACACTTAATTATAAAATGAATTATAATAGGTAATAAAGGATTTTTAATAAAATGAATGGCAAACAAAAAATCATGAAAATTATGATGCACACAAATCCAATTTTTTTTTATTTGAAAAGGTGATTAGCTCAAGATTCTTTTTGGGTGATATTAGTGATCTACAAACAAAGAAGATCAAGCTTCAAATGTATATGGATTTGTTGTCATCATCTGCAGATTCTCTTGAATTGAAAGAAGAACTATAAGATATAAGACATAATGTTCAATTCAACAATATAACTAATTATTACACAGTAACTAAATCAAGGTACATATAAAAATATAACAATTGTACCTTGATATTGTGTAATAATTATATATTGTTGAATTGAACATTATGTCTTATATCTTATAGTTCTTCTTTCAATACTGTTTGATCTTCTTCAAAATCATTTTTGTCATCACCTTTTTTCATCTGATTCTTTGATCAATGTTATATCTGCTCAACAATGGGCTGTGGCTTTTGAGTATACAGTCATTTGAGTTTTCTGTTGATTGATATCTGGCTCATGCATCTGTTTATGATATAATTATTAGCCACAGATTATAAATTGAACTGTGTAATGGAAATATATTATAAAAGCGATCAGAAGTTGGATTATATAGTGAAATAAATTACAACATAACAACTTTATCATGGTAGCAATTCTGTCCACTGAGTGACTATGATTGTGCATAATATACACAATTTTGTGATTTTTGTCAAGTTATATCTACAATTCAAGCTGTTATATAGAGTTAGATAATATAAGGGTGCATGTGCGCCTATTCCCTATATTCTAACATTTCTTTTAGAATGAGAATAAACACAGCAAAAATATGATGTAAAAATTATACAGCATTTATGTTTATTTATACAGCATTCACACTAAAACAGTTATATCTATAGAGGCAGTTTTGTTCTCTTATAATTAGATCAATTCAGTTATTATACATATTCAATTATTATTCAATCTTCAATGAATTTTGCTCAAAATAATAAATGTTAATAGTCAATTGTATCATATTAAGATTCTTCACTCCAAATTTGTTATTGTTGATAAAATTGTATTTTATGTTATATAGAAGACAACAATAATATACAAATTACAATACATATAATGAGGTATAATGATCATGTGAATTTATATAATATTTAGAGTTTTGTATTATTTCAATTATATTTTTCAAAAATAATAATAAAATTATTTTTTACTAAGTATGCACATTTATTTTTAAAATATAATGTTTACCTATAAATATTATTGTTAGGTTACTTCTTTTACGAATTTTGAAGAATATTCTATGAATTATGGAACATAATTAATATATTCTTGCATAAACAATAAACACAAAATATTCAATTATATATACAAGTTGGTCAAACATATGAGGTTATTAGGAGTTGATATATAATATCTATATCCGCATAGGAGGCTAATAGAATATGTCAAACCATGATAGATACTATTATAAAGACTGAAAAATATTTATCCAATCAGAACTCAATAAGGATACTAACTAACATAATTCACATTTTTGATTTTATATAGCTGTTGGGTGAGTTAACTTTTCTGACTGCTAATACCATTGTTAAAAGGTTAATTGTTTAATTGTGTCTATTGGTCTGTAGATGACACACAAGTCAAAAAGTCTGCAGATGACACACACATCTTCACATGGTATCATGGGCCCTATCTTCTTTGATGGTCAGGTACAGTGACATCACAAAAGTACTTAGAAATACTTCAGTATAACAGTACAGTATAATTTTCCTGAACTTGTTAAATGATAATTTATATGAAAGGGGGATTGTGCAAAGATAATGGCCAACTCAATCTCCCAACTTGACACCCCCAGAATTCTTTCTGTGGGGTGCCATGAAGTATCTACAATACTCAAGAAATACAAGAACCATTGACAATTTAAAAGACAATCTTTTAGCCATTTATATTAAACTTTTTGAAAAGATCTGTGCAAGTGTTATTGGTAAACTTCAAACAATTTGGTTGGGTATTGTGATTTTCCCAAAACTGCTTTAAAAAGTACACCACTACCAACCATCTGACAAATAAAATAAATATTCTCCCTTTGCAACATGATATAAAATGGGAAGTAACAAAAAGCCTGTTTTTAGGAAATCCACTCCATAGCTGTGTAATACAATGAATAAAAACTGATAGATAGGTAATATTTATAGGGTAATTACAATGGTTACATAACTATTTATAAAATTGTTATAATATTACAAGGAATCAATATAGAATAAAGAAAAAGAAGGATATAATCGAATGTGGCTAAAATGTAAAAATAATATTATAAAAATACTCTTTACTTTGAAGCTATCGTGAGCAAAGCAACATTCACAAAGGATAGATTTTTAATATGGGCCAAAAAAAGTACCCAGGAAATGTACAACTGGTGAGTCAGTGGGCAAAACATGCTGAATATGGCCAAGAGTGTGAAGAGCATTTATCAGTCAGTATGGCCCCAGTACCACCCAAAGGGCAGCCCAGAGCTTGGCTTGTTGTTGGGATGTAGAAACACAGCAATTGTGAGGCACCTGATCAAGGATGGCCAGCTGTGTGGGTGTTGCATCAACAGTCCAACTTTATGTAGAGGCCGGGGGAATGTGGTTAAGTGATTCCAAAATGTGGATAGAAAAGGGGTCAAGGCTGTCACACCATAGCCTTGATGTAAGCACAAAGCGAGGTAGGTCAAATGTCCTATGGCCTTCTGTGCAAACCAGCTGCTAGGACTAAAGAAATGGATGCATTGCAAAATATGAAAAGTGAAATCCCAAGTCTGGGCAGGTACAAAATACAAGAGTTGGTGTAGATCTATATGCAACCCATAAAAGTCTATGGTTTGTGAAGTTACAAGAAGCAATTTATATTGTAATTGATAGTAAAACCGGACTCAGTGAGGCAATGTACAAGAGATAAAATATAAGGATTAAGAATATGTAGAGGGGCGATGACTATGGTGTAATTCATGTAAGATGATGTTAAAAGTGCAGTAAAAGTCATGTAGAAATGTTAATAGAAAATAGAAATATGAAGGTTAAAAAAAGCTCATTGTACTCAAATTTACTGTTGATTTATGGTTTTCTCTCTTGTATGTAGATGACTTCTTTAAAGTGGAGATCGAGTGGGTTGTTGTTTTTGGTTCAAACAATGGTCTTACCACACATGGAACCCTTAATGTGTAGACCAAAGTCCACTCAGTCTAGCAAAAACTACAGAAACGCTTCAAAATTTGAAGAAAAAATTTGATCTCTTCTGATTTCATTTGGTTGATGAAAAAATCATATGAATGAAAGGGATCTATTGACCAGTATAACCAATTTTATGTTTTTTGGAAATACCCATGTTAATATATAACAATTGAGAACCATTGTTTCATTTCTGGAATGTCTACATTCTGCCAGACTATCATATGGCATAGCACACTATCAAATTTTAAAATGATATTCTTGACCTTGAAACTGACTAATGCAGTATTTAACATACACCATTGCTGAGCAAATTTTATTTAATCTGTATATGAAGGCATTGTCATTTGAATAAATCAATTAAAAAAATAAAGTTATACAATATATTTGTAGGAACCATAAAATTGGCTAACATTTTCTACTATTTAATATACTAATTAATATCATTACAAATATTTCCACTCTTAGACCAGAGTTTGTAATTATTTGTTGAAAACCATTATATTTTCTGCACACCATTGTATTTTACACAATAAATATACATATAGACTCACATTTATTTATATATTCTTGGAATCTAATGACCCACAATACATCTTCTGCACTTATATTTAATCTATAAATGCTGATCTCTTTAAACTTTTGACTCTCTTAAGTTTTAGAAATGTTACATTTGATATGTACAAAAAATTACTGTGGTTTACTTTTTGTAAATGATAAAGATATTAATGATTATTATAATGCTACAATCACAATATTTAAAATATAACTGAAAAGATAAGAAAAAAATTAGACACTTGTTTTTGTAAAAAATATAACAATTTACTAATTCATAATTATGCAACAAAATTAAATGTACACACCTAATTGGATGAACACTTGTCTAACCATCTAACTGGTTACAATTCTTTGACTGTTTCTATATTAATTTATCTTTGCATCATGAACACACAGTATTCTTTAATGAAAAAATCATGTAGATATTATTTATTTATATTTAGCTAATCAGAAATTTAATTATTAATAATTACAATGCAACAAATCAAACCACTGTTAAGCTAATTTATCTTGAATTTCAAATTAGGTGGTCACCCCTCCAAATCTGTCGATTTGAAAGATCAAGTCTTCTTATATCTTCTTAGACAATATTATATCTCTAATTTTCCCTGTTTGACAGCTATGACAGTTCAGTTAGGGATTATTGGTCCAAACAATTTAGTCCAGAGTCTCTGAGTATCCTAAATATATTAACTGGATAATTGATATAATTTGTCATTAATATTTAAATACATTAAACTATTACCTCAAGACTATTATCTTTCCTTTCAGCAAAATGTCTGCTATACAAGCAATCAATGTCCACAGTACTAATCAGAACACAGCTAATTTGAGCAGGCAAGATATGCTCATGTGGATAAATGATTTCCTTCAATTGAATCTCGTCAAAATTGAAGAACTCTCTTCAGGTAGGCAATGCTTATAGACAATTGTACACATCTTTTATTGTAACACGCATCACGTTTAGTTTAAAAATAGTTAAAAACTACACTTCTCCACGTTTTTCTGATACGACTTTTAATTAATTTCAGGTGCCGCATACTGTCAGTTCATGGACGCTTTATTTCCCGGTAAATTTTAGATTTTTCTTTATTATTAATACAATTCAATTATCTTGATGAAAAAAATAGTTATCGAGAACAGATTCCAATTTCTGCTGAGAACGAAATTTTATCAGTGCAATAAATGTTTATTTAGTCTAACGTTGTATTACTCATTTTTCTTGCTGTCACTTAATATTCACTTACATGTTACATTGATATAGGAATGTTACCGGTGATAGTATTTTATGCACAGTAGGCGGGTTTACCAGTGGAAATCACTTGAGTGTTCAGACCTACAGTTACTATTGTCATTGTGTGGGTAGAGATAAACTATGACAGCTGACTCAAATTTAAACTTTATCTTTTTATGTGTTCCGTTGAAAGATGTTGGCAGCCAGAGGAATATTAAACCAGATGGGATATAATAAGTTGGTTATACCCGCATTAGGTTCACGTCTGACTGAATAATCTTCTATTGATTTCTCTTGACATTGCCACCGTTCACTATATACTGAAGATGTTTATCTACAAATAGTGAATACACTGATCATATGTGATAGAAAACATAAATAATACTTTAATTTTATGTCGTTCTTCTGTGTAACACATTTGATCCCTATTTACGATTTACGATTACGAATCTACTATTCTACACTCGTTTTGCATTTCACGAACTACTAATCTACCAGAGAAATATAAGAATTGCGTTCCACAAACACAATTCACTATTGAGTCAAGTGATTAACTTTGAGGATTCCTTGAAATTATAGAAAATATTACAAGCATTTCTAACTGAGTAAAACTGATTGAATTGAATTATTAAATAACTCTTATAGATACTTACGGATTGTAATACAATTTATTTTATTGAATTTATGACTCCGAAGTAATTAGTAACAGTTTAAATTCTCATCCCAAATTTTTAATATGGACCAATTATATTGATCCTACTAAAAATGTTTACTGTTGAGCGTTTTATAGAAATCGAATGATTAGTAAAAGATTTTATGTTTGAATGAACTTTTAATAATGGCTTTATAGTTTAGTTTACAATAACAGTTTATATTACAATTATTTTATTAATTTTATCAACTTTTTAGTCTGCTTTCATCTCTTTCAGGTTCTATTCCAATGAAAAGAGTGAAATTTTTCACCAAACTGGAGCACGAATCTATCAGCAACTATAAATTACTTCAGTTCTCTTTCAAAAAACACGGAGTTGATAAGGTATGAACTGATTCATTTATTATACAATGCAAATTCCTCTCCAGTTTACATTCCATCTAGGTACGACGTCTCAATTATTTGAGAGTCTAGCCCTTCCTGTTTGTATGTTTCATAACTTTGTCTTTAGTAGGTTTATAATAGGATGTATCATTAACCTTATAATGGTTATGAACAGGCTTGCTGTGCATACAGTGTAGTGTCTCTTGTGCACAGTAAGTGTCTGTTTACTTGGGTGCTAAACCAATGTAGGTAGGCGTGCTGCTTATTATTGTACTGATGTCACTTTATTGATTCCCGTATTCATCGCCTGATAAATATTATAATAAAGTTGATAAATCATAGCTTGTTTATTACATATTGACACTAAGTTTTTACATTTTTTAAGCACTCTAGTTTTCAGTGTCCTGTCTTTAATTATAATTCGTCACCGAGGCATATACTATCTCTTTCTATCTCTGCTTCTCTTTACAATCCACAGGAGGCGGTTATTGAGAAGCTAGTAAAGGCCAAGTTCCAGGACAATTTCGAGTTCGTGCAGTGGTTCAAACGGTTCTTTGACAGCAACTACTCCGGGCAGCCCTATGACGCTGCAGGCATTCGTGCTAGTCACGGGGCGGTGGGTCCGGTGGCTCCTAATGGATCCATGCCGGCTATGAAGAAGACGGCGACCACTGCTGCTCCTCGGGCTGCGATGCATGGTTCGTGCTAAAGTCTTTATGTTTCCCAATAACGTTTTACGTAATAGCGTTTGCCTTTTTATTAATATGAAATATTAATTTAGCAGCGTTAAGTAATTCTCTTGGCAGGTTAGCATTTAAATAGTAAGATGAAAATGAACTTTTGTTTCTATTTCATTGATAAAAGATAATTGATGAAAATTTATTTTATATTTAAAGTAAAAGTTTTGTTGCAGGAAAAATATTTTGAATTGCGGTTTAACGATTAATTTTATTTTCATTAAGTTTTAAAATATATTTCCATTGAATATATCCATTTTATAGTTGTTTTAATGCACTTTTATTTCGTTTATATAATATGATCAATACAAGTACTCTGTGGACTATTTATACGAGTCACCATGACCCACTTTGCCAATACATGCATGTCGTTTTTCCTGCAATGGTTTCTATTCACTTAAGATGGGCTTAACACCGATTATAAATATAAACGTCAAAGTTTGCGATAAGGAATTTTCCATGGCATCATTAGGTGCAATTTTAAAGACAAGATGTCGTCCTTAGCGCAAAAATACATTTTATATATCAAATTAATTCTTATCTTCCTATTAACATCTTTCTAAATAAGAGTATTGATTTCTATATTATGAAGTCTTTAATTTATTGCTGTTTTGTTATTGATTTACAAATGAATTAGCTAACCTGGGGGTGTTGTATGAATGATTATTAATATCTAGACTCGAGTATCTCGTGTTCCTCTGTATGAATTGACTAGATTGTTAAGTAACGCTCACAATGACTGGAAATGTGAAGGGCCCCTTAAGGGCTGTTTTACAACAGCTTGTTCAGTGTTCTGTTGTGCTACTTCCATTCTGATTCCAGAGATTTACTATTACAGTTTTTTGTGGCATTAAATTCACGATAAGAACGTCTATATAGATATAATAGCGCATTTAAAGCTCTCTAGTGCAGTGTTCACCTTTATGTGCTTTTCTTGTGCTTATGCGCTTGTCTTTAATTCTCATGGACTCCACTGATTCCTTGAGTGCATCTCACCATTCTCTCACTCTCCGTCTTCAGCTCGCACCACGGCACCCCCCGCTGCCAGGAAGCAGCCATCTACAGGTGCTCCACCAGCCAATACTGGAGCACTCAACAGAGAGATTCTCAACCTACAGGAGGATCTGGAGAGAATTTCCATCGAGGTAGACTCCTCATTACGACCGTCTCAATTATTGTCTTCATAGCTAAGTGATTATTGGTGCTTGTTGTTTTAGAGTGAAACTGATAAGTCAACCATCGCCAGTCTGGCCAAGGAACGTGACTTTTACTATCAGAAGTTGTTCGCCATTGAACAATTGTGTCAGGACCCAGAGATGCTTGTTGAAGGCAGTGATGTTGCCGCTAAAGTCCTCGAGATTGTTTATCAGACTGAGGTGAGTCCGAATTTATCTATTTATAGTTTGTGTGACTTTTACAATTACTCAATGGCATATTTTAAAGCAAATCTTTTAATTTATATTTGAATGCGCATCTCAATCTCTATCATTAAATAAGTTTTATAGCCAACTGAACATTAAAATAATAACTTGCATCGGAAATAAATAAAAATAATTTCAATTGTGACTGTTCTTCAGTGAGTTAGTTCAGTGTTTGCTTTATTGTTTCCGTATTCCAATTTGGCACACTAAAATTTATGGTATATTATCTTACTCTGGTTTTAATATGTTTAGAATTGTATTGTTTTTCTTGAGTTATAATATATTTAAATTCTGTTTTTATTACCCCAAATGAGTAATAAAAATACATACATTTACATAATATTATATTCATAATAAAATCTAAAAGTATATAAAATTGGTTTTCTAGCAATTTATGTATAGTTTATTTAAAACACAAACATTCACGATAAATATGAAGCATTCACAGGTATATTTAAAAAATTAAATGCGTGATTGTACTCACCTGATTAAAATAGATATATATTTGCAAATAATATTATTATTAATAAACCACAAAAAATATATATAATACGCTTACCTTATTTTTCGCCAATATATCATAATCATTATTGCACAAAAAAATCATTATATAATCAAGAATCAAATATGGATAGTATATACATTGATTAAGATCATTATTATTGAACTGTTTTATGGGGAATTTCAGGATGGATTTGCACCGGTAGATGATGAAAATGGCGATGAAGTTCCTGAAGAATTTTAAACAGCTGGAAACTAAACTGAAAATTGTACGTAGCATTTTGGTGTAGAGCAAGCGTATAAACAGATTAATGGTTAAATCCATTTAAGATCTTTTTGGTAAATCACAATCAAAATCTCCAATTTTTGTCATCCACAATCATTATTTTTCATATATTCTTTTTTTCTGTTACTAATTAGTTAGTTAGTAGTATGTTGGAATCTTAATTTTATGCAAGGAATGTTGCCTTATTTTACTGACTCATAATTACAGATTTGTTTACAAATAATATATTGGTTAGACACCGTTTCCAGATTCTTTTGTTTAACTACAGTTTCCGTAAATTTTAAATTTTAAAATGTATAATTGTTTATTTTTTGTCTCTAAAACTATAATTGTTGATCTCAAGAGATTTTGTCCTTATTTAATGATCAGTCGTCTTATATCTTTCCTTCTTATTGATGCATTTATTTAAATAAAAGGGTCTCGCTGATAATTACAATTAATAAACAGAATATATTCTGCATAAAGATTGTGTTTACCTGTATTATTATTCAAAGTGTTTATATATTATTATTTGCATCCACCAATCCTAAATAAATTTTCTTAAATCATTGTTTTATTTTCTTTATTTTTTATAGAATGTTGCGATAATTTCCTATTAACATTTTGATTTAATCGGTATTACCATAGATATATATTTGTCTAAATTTGCTTAAATTAAACGAAGTATTTTTTTTTTGTATTTCGTAGGTTCAACTTTATTCTTCAGGTACATTAAGATTATCAAACTGTTTTAAAATATAGCATCTGCTACAATGTATGGTTTTGGTTACCATTTTAAACTATTTCATAATTATTGAAATATATAGAAAATTTAGCCTGAAATTTAGTCATAGAACTGAATTGCAAGTACAAAAATGTGATCATCTGTTAGAAATGATGGTAGGTTTGAAGTTTTATAATAGGATAAATCTTAACATAAAGTAATTTGATAACAAATATAAAACTTCTATAATCATTTATGCATAGTACTTTCTTTAGCTAACAATTTTTGCCATTTTTTTTAACTAATAGAATTTGGGATTTTAATAAATGTCTTCATTTGAAACTTAATTGCGTTTATTAAACCAATGACGCATCTTGATAATACTTTAATAAATTTATCGGAAAGGCAAAGAAGAAATTTTTCACTAATTAATTAATAGAAAGAAATCGAAATGAAGGCTGACATTTATCGAATTCTTTTAGTCAATGTACGACAATAAAGGATAGAAAAATATTCGATGCAATAAACTTTAATTTTCTGCAACATAGAAGGAAATCAGCCATAATATGTTGGCACAAGCCACCATTTTATTGACGCAATAATGGCGTAATTGTTTGGTTCATTATATTAGAGGGGAGTCATTAATCAACACAAATCGTGTCAATTATTAAAACATTTTACTTCAAAACTGCAGTGATATGAATATAGTTCATAACAAAAACTTCTAGAATCAAGTTAACGGCAAATACATACTAGGAATAATTTTGTGTTAAAAAAATAATTTGAGTAACAAAAATACAATTAACTAATAATTAATTGCTTTCCGGATTTGTTAATCTATAGGAATTTGTGAATTAATATATCAGTTAAATTCACGAGAGATTATTTCGATTATATTATTTCAATTTATTTTAAATAATTATTTTAGATTGACGAATATGTTGTATAGAAGTGAAATAAATGATTTTTATTTCATCAAGATTAAACGTTTATTGTCTTAATTAAAGTGACTTATTCTATCTTGACAACATTTTATTTTGTCAGATTATTTTATAATTTAGAATATTTATCTATATAATAACTATTATTTAAACATTTACAATTGTTGGTTTAAATAGTCATATAATAAGGAATACTTAAAAATGAAACTCACCTGCAATTTTAAAGGTTAAACAATCTGTAGGATTCTCATAGGAGACATGCAAAGTACACTTCTTCAAATCACAACCCTTGATTCTTTGAACACATCCACTCTGACTGTCCAGTGGATGTACAGTAAAGCATTTCTCATCATCCGTTTCTGATCCGTTGTATAATCGATTGAATAGCCATGCTCTCACCAGAGTGTTGGACCAGGTTACGTTATCAATTTTAATCGGGGATTTATTCGGTAACACGCTAAGATATCCTATGGGACTGGCTTCAAAAGCTTGTAGAAATATGACAAGCAGTCCCGATGGGATAACCCCATCAATAATTTTGTGCTGTGTACAGGAGCCATACACCTCTTCGAGAGCAGGTTCTAGCTGGGATTGGTAACCAACAGTGAATAATTTGGAACCGAGGGCATACGTCTGGTATGATGCCGATTTGCATTCGATGATGCATCTTGTCCTTATATAGCCTGAAAAGTCTATATCTTTAAAGGAATGAAAACAAATTATGAAAATGTGGTAAGGGATCCGAGTCTGGATTTTGAAAGTTTTTTTGAATTTACTTAATTCATTTATAGACTTAACTGTTGTTAAGATCAGGTTCGAAAGATGTAGATAAGCAAAATATTGATCCTTTTATTTATTTAGAATAAGAAGTCATGAAATTCCAAAGATTATGATGGAAGCATATTAATTGTGAGGTTGCTTATTCCAAATTATTAAAAAATAAAACAAAAATTTATCCGTATGCTTAGTTCAAATGTATTTATTTTAATTAAATTTAATCTGTTGAATACGAAAAATAGATATAAATAAAATGTTCAGTAATATATTGTAAAGTATATCATATTGATATAATATCTTGAATTATATAATTAACAAAATAATTAATACTTACATGAATCATTAGACGAACAAGTTAAAACCCGAATCAGAAATAAAATGTAAACACTGCAAATCAATTCACAGTGAACACAATACATCCTCATTGTTAAGAATAATTATTGCATAGATCAAACACTGTAGTTCTTATTTAGTTCTTATTCTTTGATTATCCAATAGAAATAGCCTTTTACTTATATAACGAATTTTTAAAATCGTTTAGCCAATTGGTTAATTAATAAAACACCAGAAAACATAGTATGTAGACCTAAATTTAATTTTGAAAATCAAAGAATAAAATCGAAATTTTTATTAATTCGTGATAAGTTACATTATAATTACTTAGTATTACTAATTTATTAATAATTAATTATCATATTTAAATTATCGTTGAAAGTAAAATAAATTATACATTTATACAAAAATCCGCTATTTCAAAATGTTAATAACAATGAAGGCGGAGCTAAAAAGCCACTCCAGCTTTCGACTTGGGCCCTCCCTACAATTCCGTTGTCACAGAATCTACAGTCACAAATGAACCAGGTCTCCCTCGCTATACAAGCGTCCTCCGCAACATATTTACGATGACGTGGAAGCACATTGATTTACCGACACATATTCTCTCATATCGACACATTTTTAATTTATCGATCTCAATATTTTCAAGCATTGGACCTGGTGAATTGCGAAATTAGTACAACAATTTCGAAAAAGAAATTTCAAATATCACAAAATATCGAAGAAATTTTACTTTAAGCAATCAATAATAAGCCCATTCAAGTAAGTAGTAGGTGATGAGTACGTCCTAACCAATTCGTCTTCTGATTGGTCGAGAGATTCACGTGACCTATCTGGCTTCT